>CBVK0100462104.1:0-12278 GCA_900067695.1 Picea abies
TGACACTCGATGAAAAGATCATGGAGGAAACTCAGGGATGGGTGGAGGACCCAATCCATTCCAAGACCCAAGACATAAAATTATTTAGGACAACAGAGAGCTATTGGCTTATGAAGACTCTAATGGTTCGAGCCCTGGAGAAAAACAAAGAGGAGCAACAGGAAATACTCCTGATGATAAGAAATTCGAGGGCAAGTTTGAAGCAATGTGTCAAATGATCTTTGGTATAAAGATCATTGTTGCGAAGGTGGAAGAGGAGGTTGGCAAAGGAAAGCAAGTCGAAGGCTCCACTAGCTTAGCTGGAACCTGAGCCAACCCCATTATGTTGGATGTAGATCTGCAGTCCCCAAAGGCTTCCCAGGAGGAGGATGAAGATATCAAAATGGTGTTGGAGGTGGTAGAGGAGGAGAACACCTCTTCTCCCAATGATTGACACCTGGTTTGATCATGTTTTTTCAAGTTTCCTTTTAGTTTATGTTATCATGGATAACTATAGGCTTATATTTATGTTATTTTCCTTTATGAATAATCTCTAGTTGGAAAACTCAGTAATGTTTGACAAACAAATTTTGATGCCTATCACTTGGCACGGGAGTTGGTTTCCTTCTGGGCAAGTCCCCCCATTCTTTTGATGTAACACCACTTTCTGTATATAATAGAAATTTGAATTGATATGTTTTTAGCTTAAAAATAAATTCCCAAGTTTGTGTTAAAGTGGATGTGCTTTTAACTCCTAAGTTTGTGTTAAGAGGATATGTTTTCACTCCTAAATTGTTGTGGTTGTGAATTAAGAAATATTTGCAAAATAGTGTATGGATTCCAAACTTTAAGGACGATATAGAGATTTTGGAGGCAATAACCATGTAAACAACTTTAAAATGGAAGAAGTGGATAAGATGCTAAAAGTTGCATTCATACACACTGATAAGGACATGGAAAAAAAATTCAAAGATGTCTAAAAGTAAGCATAGTAGGTAATTAACAATGTTATAGATCATCCCCCAGATGGGGTGGTAACAAGGGGGGCATTAACCTCACACGTGGTGAGTCAGGCTACCACTCTACATTATCATGACGCATGTGGGACAGGTGTTGAGTAGTTGGTTCAACCGGTCCAAAGGAATGAGGATGTGGAAGCGAGAGTGGAGTACGAGCTCCCCTACTCCAACAAATGCTCTGATTACTCTAGTGATGAAGACAAGATGGAGGTATGGGAGTCATGCCCGGTACTGGACAACAAAACTCCCTTACTCTGGTGCTATACTTAAAATGATGTTTGATGTCTTGGTGCTCTAGGTAAATCATATGGAAACTGTTATGAGGATGTAGTGGGAGATCATGACTTGTAGTGGTGATGGTTTTCTTAAGTGGCGAAGGAATGGTCAGATAAGGACTCTTCTCTACGAGGCTGATTCGAGATACTCAATGAGCAGGAACAACATCCTTTTCAAGGTAGGGGTTCTTCGTCTTCTCTATCGATTTTCTTATCTGGACTTGCTCTTAATTCCCAACTCTGTATGTGTGGTTTTTGTGTGGTCTTCTGAGGCTCTTGGATTCTTGTTGGTGGTTTCCCATTTCGTTGTTGAGTTGTGGCTTGAGTCGGGGAAGTCTTTCAAGCATAGATGTGGAATTTTTGTTTCAAGAGCAATTTCGGCTCGCCCTAGCTCTCTAAGAATTTTCCATTCTCCTATCCTAGGTTTTGTTCTTCTTACAGTCCTAATTGTGTCCCAGCTTCAACTACAAGTCTTTTCCTATGGTCATAAGCATAATGGAGGGAGGGTATTGCATCTTCTAGGTTCACCTCTTTCTCACCTTTACTTCTATGAGATTATGATGGAAGATAGAGTGGCTATGAGCTTTTCATATTCTAGTGCACGTTGGGCTTGGAGGAGACGGCCATGTAAGCCCCCTCCAGCCAAGAGGACCAACCTTTGGTCTCAACAGATAGGGACAAAGAGGGCCACAAACCAAGATAGGAAACTGTTCAATAGTAGTACATCCCCAAAAACTCGGAAAAGGATGGACGAGTTTGTGAATCAGGCACTACAAAAATGGTTGTAGACTGCAAAGCATCATATAAAGAAAGAATTCCAAGAGTGGGTTTCAGACCCAGAATTCTCAGGATCTAGAGACACCAAAGTATTCCGAGCAATGGAATTCTATTGGTTATCAAAAAACCTCATTGTGCTTTCCATGGATGATAAGGAGGATAAGCAGATGAAATCCTTGGATAGGATCATATGACTGGAAGCGAAGTTTACTATCCTATGTAGGGTGGCTTTTGGGATAAAATTCAAGTTGAAAAATTGGGATCCAGCTAAGGATGAGGATATAGTCAAGGTAGTTGGAACTTCAGGATCTCCAGGAACTAGCTCCAACCCAATTATTGTGGACGATGCACTTGTAGAAGACATAAAAGGCAAGGCTAAGGTGTATGAAAGTCTGAGCCAAAACATCTAATAGCTAATCACGTTGCCATGCAATTTTAGATCAAATTTTTCCTTGTATGTCTTTTGCTTTTTCAATCTTGTTTTCAACCTAGTTGATTACAGAGGTATATGGATTTCCCTAGACAATATAAATATGCTAGTTTCTTGTTGTGTGAGGTATGGTTTATGTTTTGCTAGTCCCCATACAACCATAATGCACCAATTTTTATATGATATATATAAATAGATTATCTTAAGGTTGGCGGCTAGGGTTTATAGTAGCGGGATGAATGGAGCAGAAAGACGATCCTTTACGGCTAGGGTTTACCCTAGCGACTACCTGAAACAGAGATCTGGCCACTGGCACCCGAAACACGACTGAGCTAGAGCAAAGAAAGTCGTGAGTCTGGTATTATAAGGCGTGGGATTTTATGGACTAGATCTTTTGAGACATGTCGCCGCCGAATCCGAATCACCCTGGACTTGTTGGTAAGGAGATCGTTGCCTTGTTGGGTGTCGAGATTGAGATCGCTTGTAAGGAATCTGAAGTTCAGGACTCTTAAACCTTGAAGTGGAGCAACAATCTAAGAATTTGAATAGCTTCTAAGTACCCATGAAAAGGGGGAATATCTATTTCAAACTTGCATACCATATGTATTTACTTTATTGAGAACCACATTAAAAAAACAAGGATTTATAACCTCAAAATTGAGTTTGAGTATTTACTTGGGAAAAATCGAGTTGAACCCTTTAAACTATGTATTCTATGCAAGCATGAAGTTGTCCTCATAGGCATGTGGGGGATGGATTGTAGCTAGGGTTTCATGGTTTTGGTTTCAAGGTTCCGACGACTTGTACTCATGGTGGTGACAAGGTCTGATTGCGTCTTGATGGAGGACTTCGTCCAGTTGGTAGATTATACGGATGATACACTATCAGAGAATCTAATATTGTACATTCTCCTGAAGTATCGCCATTGCTTGGTAGGCTCCAAGAGGATGAGGTGGCACTGGAGGAGATCGGTTTTTGTGGTCGACAGGAACTCATGTCAGTCTAACTAGTCCTTTGTACTGGATCTGGTAATGACTAGGTTTTTGTTAGTCCACCTCTTGGGTTTTTGGGTTTATCAAAGAGGGAAATAGTTAATGTCGTTACTGATGCCATTACTCCTTTGTTTTCGATAGATTGGGTGCAACATGAGGTGTTTGGATCGGGTGAGGTGAGGAGTGAGTATTTCAACATTGGGCTAAAGGTTAAGGAACCTATTTCGAAGGTTGGAGGTGGGATTTTATTAGTAGTTTCCTTGACTAGGATCTCCAACAAGGTGGTGACATTTCTAATCAAGGGTGGGACAAGTAAGGAGAAAGTGCAGAGTTGTGAAAAGCTAAGGCGAGGGATTTTCCATGGTTTTCAGTGAGGGTATTCGAGTGGATCAAATCCCGGACATGTCAGGAAAAACCCTTCTGGGAAAATTTCAAGGCAGAAGAGTGGGTATGGAGCAACTCTGGAAATGGGTTTGTGAGAATTGGTTCCTAATTCTCAATTGTGGACCTACTCATCATGTTTTATCTAAAGGATGGCTAGGATTTATCTTTTCCTTTGTCGAGGATGCAAATGCCATTCTGAAAGGGACTTAGTTTCTAGATAGTGTTGTTTTATCTGTGAAACCATGGTCACCATTATTTGATCCAAAAAATGACTTTAGTGGCAATACACCTACATGGGTGAAGCTTTTGAATTTCTCGATGGAATTTTGGTCTAAGCCAACTATATGAGCCATTAGATATTTGTTGGGTAAAATGATCTTGTCATCAGTGTCACACTCTGTGGTAAGGGTTCTAGTGGAAATTGATGTGAGCAGAGGTCTTTTTGAATCACTTGACTTGGTTTGGGAGGGTAAAAGAAATACTTAGATTCTTGATTGCCTAAACATTATTTTTCGATTTGTACGTTTCCATGAGCTTGGTCACGTTTTTAAAGAGTGCGTTTTCGATTTGTACGTTTCCATGAGCTTGGTCACGTTTTTAAAGAGTGCGACAAGATGATGGGTAGAAAAGTTTGGTGGAAGAAGGAAGGATTGGCCAGTGATTCAGGGGGTAATGTTCCCACTATTTAGGTACCCTTCTCAAAGATGCATCTTGCTAACAAAGGTACTGGTCTACCATAGTCAGAAGGGGCTCAGGCAAATGATAATCCCACAACCTCTGGGCATATTGTGATTAGAGACTTGTCTATACCGCTCATCGAAGGTTTTTGGCCTAGCTTGTGTCAACTTCCGAGCAATGTGAATGAGTGGTTGGAAACTAGTGCTTATTCTCTGTTTGCGAATCTCCAGAGAAAGGCGGTTGGAATGGGCTTAGAGCATGATCCTAATTTGGGTAAGTTTGATCACTCATGTGTTCCTTTGTCCCTATTAGTTTATAAGGATATTTCTAGGAATTTTGGGAGGAATTTGGAGTGTCCTTCAGGAGCGGTTAAAGGGGATGGTGATCAGGACCCCCTCTCATCGGCCCTAGTTCAGTCTCCTCTCTGGGCCTTGTTCTCATGGCCTCGATGGACCTATCAACGGATAAAGTCCCCTCTTTTATTGCCAATAACCCTCCTTTGGATCATGTATCAGACTCCTCCTCTTCTCATTCCAGAGGGGAGGGGGTCACTATTAGTTGCAACCTCAAAAGCCCCCCTCGTTGTGGATCCTTCTTAGTCAAGGGGTTTGGGGTTGGACTCATTGGTGGAATTAGGTCATACTTCGGTGGGTAGGAAGTTTTCCTTTAAACACGTGCAAGAGAAAGCCATATCTGAATTTAACCAAGGAAGACAAAAATTAATTACTAGGGCCCTTAGAGGAGGCCTAGCCCCCCACCCAATTCCCCCAAGAAGATTATTTCTTTAAATATCAGGGGGTTGGAGGGTCAAGCAAAAAAAATGGACCTACAAAGATTAGTGGAGCTCAATAGACTTGATATGATTTTGATTCAAGAGACTACGGGGAGGGGGATGCAGTGATTGTTGAGTTGAGGAAGATTTTGTGTAGTTGGGATTTTCTTATTGTTGATTATGATGGTTTGTTGGGGGGTCTGATAACTGGGTGGAATCATAATATGATTGTGATGAATTACTTTACCTTTGCCTCAGGTTTGTGCACTGAAGTTTGCAGTAAAATTATGGTGATGACATTTATAATCGTTAACATTTATGGGACGTATGAAGAAATACAACAATATTGGGACAATGTTATTAGTTTTCATTAGATTAACATTGATAACCTTATTGTGGGGGGGGAGGGGACTTGAATTTTGCAATGAATAAGAGAGAAGTATGGAGGGGGTAGTGCAAGGGTTGATCATCTTGCAGACTTGTTTTCCAATAGATTGGAAGCTTGTGGCCTTGTTGATGTGGCACTAGTTAAACTTAATCCTACTTGGAGTAATAGTAGAAATGGGAGGGCAGTGATCTTCAAAAGGTTGGACAAACTTTTGGTACATAACTATTTATTGTTGAAGGTGCCTTGATATAGATCCGAGATTAATTAAACAAATGCTCGGATCACTTCCCTATTTTCCTTTCAAGTTTAATATGGGGTGGGTTAAGGAGGATGATTTCATTAAGTTGGTAAAGGAGGATTGGAAGGCCTTTGACCCCACATTGGACCTTTCCACAGGTGAACAATTTGTTTTGTCTTAAAAAAATGTGAAGAGCGAAGTAACAACTTGGGCAAGGGAGAGATATTGAACTTAGGACAAGAAGTTGGTGGAAGTGGAAAGAGATGTGGAGGAGGTGACAACAAGAATTGGTGAAGAATCTCTTGGAGAGGATCTGATAGTTAGATTGAAGGAACTTCACACAAAGCGAGCAAAAATTTTGGTAGAGAAAGAGGAAGACTAGTGCATTAAGAGTCGAGCTACTTGGATTGAATTGGGGGATAATACGACAGTTTTTTCACTCCTTTTCTAATCACTGGCGAATGGTAAATACCTATTTGGGAGCTGCAAGATCAAGGTGGAAGGATGATTGGAGGTTTTAAAGGCTTGGCAAAAACTAGGGGTCAATCATTTCGAAGGGTTGTTTAAGGAACCATATAGGGTGAATTGGCTAAAAATTCAAAATTTATTTCCCACTTTCCAAGCATGATTAATGAGGACTTGTACATACTTGTGAATAAGGAAGAGCTTGTTGTTATTCTACAATATTTTAGAAAAGACAAGAGCCCTAGACCTCATGGATGGTCTGTGGAGTTCTATTTAGAATTATTTGAGTTCTTGAGTGATGAATTGTTGAGTGGTGAAGGAGGTAAGAACTTCCAAAAGAATGACAAATAGCTTAAATTTCACCTTCATTGCATTGATACCGAAGCAGGATTTCCCAAATTCCTTTGATGGATTTTGACCTATTTCATTATGCAACTGTTTGTATAAGATAATTGCAAAAGTAATATCGTTTCAACTAAAGCCAATTCTATTTGATTACATTTTTGCAAAACAGTTTGGTTTTCTCCAAGAGAGACAAATTCACGAGGCTATCAACACAACACAATAGGGGTTACATTCTATAAAATTATCTCGCATGCCAACATCAATAATTAAGCTTGATCTCTCAAAGGCATATGCCTTGGTTGTATTTGAGGCTTTTGCTATTACATCTTGGGTTCTCGTTGCATGTTGTAAATTGGATCATGTGTTGTGTAACTACATCTACTTTTGCAATCTTGATCAATGGTGTCGTTTCCAAGTTCTTCCATCCTTCTAGGGGGATTTAGCAGGGATGCTCTCTATCACCTTGCCTATTCCTTCTGGTGGAAGAAGGTCTGAGAAAATATATATTGGAGGCTAAGATCGATACAAGGTATCGAAATAGGAAGGGAAGATCTACCCCATCTCCTCTTTGTGGATGGTGTTTTGTTATTCCTTTTTAGGTCATGTAGAGAAGGTTTACAGGTCCAAGAGATTCTTCATTTATTCACTATGGCTACAAGGATGGAGTTTAATGGAGCAAAGTTTGCTCTGTTTACTGTAGGTTTGGGTGAGGAACAATTTATTGAATTTGGCAGGTATTTTCCATACCAACACTTAGATTTGAATGATGGACTTAAATATTTAGGTTTTAATCTCAAACCAAATTGTTATGGGAAGGTTGATTGGTGGTGGTTGGTTTCTAAAGTTGAGAAAAGGATTAAACTCTGGTGGAATTAGTGGTTGTCACATGGGGGAAGGCTGGTTCTAGTCAAATCAGTCCTAGAGGCCATACATGTTTACTGGCATACTTTGTCTCACATTCCAAAAGGTATACTGTAGAAAATCTAGAAGTTTCGTTATAACTTCCTCTCGCAGGGTTGAAAAAAATTTAAAGGGTCACAGTAGGTGAGGTGGTAGAAGTTGGTTGGTCCTAAGGTGTTGGGGGGGGCTTAAGCATATACACCTAGTTGGTTCCTCCTTGGAAACAAAATACTTATGGCCAGTCCTCACAAAGGACAACCTTTAGAGTAGGATCTTGATCCAGAAGTATATAACTCCAAACTTATTGTTTGATTGGATTAGAAAAGAACGCAAATCTATTCATATTGTATCCAACCAATGAAAGTCATTGATTATGTCCTTTTCTGCTATTGGATCTCATCTGGCTTGGTAGGTGGGTGATGGGACTCAAGTGAGGATCGAAGTGGATGCTATTATAGGTTGTTATTGGGATATATTTCATCATGAGGACTTGGTTCATCATCTAAGAGAAACTGAGAGAACGTCCCCTAATTTAATTAATAAACCTATGGAAACAACCTTCTGGAGGCAAGGTTGGTTGAACTCAGAGGATCTAGAGTTGAATGGTGAATTTGCGAGGTATTGGGAGCTATTTGTCATAGAACTTCATAGGGATCATATTAAATTATGTGAGAATCGTAGTGAACATATCTGGAGCTACAATAAGGTTGGAGGTTGCTATTTGGTGAAGTTGGGGTATCAGGCTATGTTTACAATTGGTGAGGTGACAATCTACTAGTGGTGGAAATCTCTGTGAAAGGTAAGGGCTCCAACCAAATCTAAATTTCTCATGTGGATCGCACTCTTAGATAGGGTTTTGACATGGGATCATTTACAAAGAAGGGGTAAGGTGGGGCCTACCAAGTGCCCTCTATGTAATAAGTAGGAGGAAACGAAATTCCATCTTTTTCTAAATTGTTCTTTCTCTATTAAGGTTTGGAAAGAGATTGAAGGATCTCTTGGTTTTATCTCATTGTGGGGTGGACTTAATGTTGAAGCTTGTTTTCTCACAAAAGAATTGGAGGTTCTTCAAGCAGTGCCTTATCTGGTCATATGGGGTATACAGATTGCAAGGAATGCCTCTTTGTTTGAAGACATACGACTTCCCTCTTTTAAAGTCTCAACCTAAGTGATGGGGCTGCTACCTTACTACAAGAAGGCTCCTAAACAATCTATTCCTAGAAGATTAGAAGAAATACAAATGGAGAAATCCCATCCTTGAGGACATTTTGATGGAGCTTGTTAGGGTGAAAATAACAATGTTGGACTTGGTTTCACTTACTATCTTTCAGACACACACTTTTTTCATTTCAAAGCTAAGCTAGGTAAAGGATATAACAACTTTGGAGAACTAATGTCACTTTTTTATTTACTAAAATTTGCCTTGGATATGGCCATGAGTACTCTACATGTATTTGGTGATCCTCTGCTGGTTATAAAGTGGATGAATGGTCATACACAAATTTATAACATTGGTTTATATGTTGTTGTAGAACAACTTAAACTCATTATTGGAAAATTCCAGGACATTTGTTTCACCCATATATTTAGAGAACGAAATTAAGTTGTTGACAAACTCTCTAAATAAGGTTTGGAACTAATGGAAAGTCATTTTGTTCTTTCTTAAAGACATGATGGTCATTATGTTGTAGTGAGACAATCTACTTTTGATGTCTTTTAAAAAAATCATGTTATATCCGATATTTACTTTGATACATGGCAGTTTGGAATCCTTGAAGATGTCATTTTTTGGAATGTAACATGACAATCAAAGACTTGAAAGTAACAGTGCCTTTTGACTCACAGATGAGATTTTGTTTATTTTAAAAAAATCATGTTATATCCGATATTTACTTTGATACATGGCAGTTTGGAATCCTTGAAGATGTCATTTTTTGGAATGTAACATGACAATCAAAGACTTGAAAGTAACAGTGCCTTTTGACTCACAGATGAGATTTTGTTTATGCTTTGAGCATGGTATTTCTTTTTTTCCTCTTAAGGGACCTTTCTGGACAATGTTATGGACACCTTATGATTGTAGTTTTTATTCTTCCTGGATGAAAATTGTGTTTTTTCCTTGAAAAAAATAAATTTAAAAATGAATTTAAAAATAATTTTCTCTATACATCTTACAACTATAACTTCTCACATGTATTATTAATTATATACAATGTTGTATCTAATTAAATTTTTAAACTAATCAATAATCATCTATCATATAGAAAATTTCAAAGTAATGAGATGAAGCATGCCTAGCAACAAACCTTACTAGGGACAAAAGTCACCTCACATTTGTTGCCATTATCCATGTGGAAAGTGCTATATTTAGTTCTCAATTACTAATATTTAGCTAGAAACACTTTGGCATGATTATCATTCATAATTTATAAAAGTACAAATTGAAGAATGATTGTAAAGGTTGTGATTCCCCAAGGTGCTAACTCATTATAACATATAATGTCCTGATGTATCTAATATATTCTTCGAAATGATGTTGTTTAGGAAAATGGTAACTTGCATAAAGAATTATACCTCATCTTAGCCATTATATGGGTTTGTGGTAGCTCACTAAGATATGGTACCTTTGGTATTGTGTGTTCACTAAGGATTTAGTACCGCTAATGAGAAAGAAAGAGAACAAACTCATGATCACAAAGTACGGCTCATGACAATATATGAATAAGGTAATGAGAGCCTTAACCTTATCTCCTTTATTTTCTCATGTTGTATGTATGTTTTTATATTTTTTTTTAGTGTTCAAAGGTGTGGATATGGTTTAATTTTGCATTGTAGTTCATTATGTGAGAATAATGGTATTGAAAAGGGTGAGGAAATTTGTACAAAAATGTTTGTTATGAGGTTACAAAATACATCATTAAAATTTATTTAGATGATTTTTATAATAATATATGTTTTGAATACATATAATATATTTTGGTTGGGTATTTAGTAGGCAAGGTCTTTTCATGAAACATGTTTAGGTTTTGGTTAAAATATTATGAGAGTTTTTCATTTATTATGTTCAAGGTAATTCCGACATTATTAAAGGGTTTTCCATTGTTACTTTTAAAGATGTTCAAGATTGCGTGGAAGTAATGTAATATGACTCTTAGTTTCCATATTTTCTTTCATTGTGTATAAAACATTTTAGTCGAGAAGTTTGATTAATTACATTTCTCTATTATGGTGGGGTTTTCTAATTTGTCAATCTAGATATGACACTTCCTGGATAAGCTAGCTCAATCTTGGAGGAAGTTTGTTTGTCATTAATCAAAGAAATTATTTCACTTAAGGTTAGACCATAGAAACTGTGTCCATGTGAATTTGTCAAATCTTTAAAACAACAAATTGTTATTGAGGTTGGGGAAAGGATTATACACCAACCAAATCATTGTATCAATAAAAGATTTTTCTTTGAAAGTATTAATCATTGTAATAAGGTTTGTTGTCCTCTTATGGCCGAAGTCCATCAATCCTAATCAAACCACAGGCTTATCGAGAAAATTAGACACTAGTAGATATAGAAGCCCATCAAAGTAGTTGGACTTAGTGAGATGAATGCTTCACATCGAATAGGTCCTCTCAAGCTCAACCCTTGATTATCTCTCAAACAAAACTAATAAAATAAATCATCTAAACAACATACAAGTTGTTAAAGTTACACCAAATGAAGTGAGCTCTAGTCATTATGGATCCTAAACTCATTCAAACACTCTTAGATGATCAAGATTTCCATTATATCTTCCTAGTCCTTGAGGGGAAAATATTAGAAAGGAAATAAAAATGCTACCTATAAATTTGAAGATGTTCAATGATTTTTCTCCACCCATGCAATTCTCGAATCTCCAATCCCTTTAGAGCTCAAAAGGAAATGGTTGGGATAGACAAAGGTGACAATGGAGACAATGGACAGCTCAAAAGGAAATGGTTGGGATAGACAAAGGTGACAATGGAGACAATGGACAAGGACTCAACTTGCACCATCCCTTCACATTTGAATTTTTCAAGGAATGTTAGGGGCCTTCCTCAGTCATGCAAAAATGGACAATAAGATAACTATGAGATAATGTTCAAAGCCAAGATTTAATTTCTATAAGAGGTTAACATAATTGATATTCTATTAAGAACCGGTCTTGATTTTATTTGGGCCAAAGCCAACACCTTTTCCACATCACAAAAAATGAAAGTAAAAATGTAAATGTGCTTCTCTCACCCAATCCATTGCATGTGTTTTTGAGTGGGTTACAAATCCCTCATAAAGACTTGTATGTATTAAACTTAACCCACGGGCCATACTTTAAGGGTGACCAAGACCCATGCCTCAAATAACACTATGGAGGGTGCAATGGATGATTGATGAGCTTCTTTAAACCAATTAGTTGGTCCATGGAGATTTAAACATGAAGGAATCATCGAAGGATAAGGAATTCCTTATACCTTATTTTTGGTGCTTAAAAGAAACAAAAACATGGTATAGACTATATTTAAGCTTAGGGTTGTATTGTGTTTATTGAATAAATGATTCATTTAACTTGTGAGATACCTAATTGAATTTTAGGAGGAAAAGGATAATGTTTTCAAGTGGCATGAAATA
>CBVK0100462105.1:0-12277 GCA_900067695.1 Picea abies
CCCGATACTTGGTATATTGATAGTGGTTCCTCTCGCCATATGACAACAATTCATGAGCACTTGACAGATCTTACTCAGTGTGGAGATGTAGAGGTAGTTCTTAGAGATGACCGAGAGGTCAAGGTGGCTAGTTGTGGCACTGTATCATTTCAAAGGGAGTCTTTGCCTCCCATGACTTTGACAGAGGTTCTTTATGTTCCAAGCTTGAAGAAGAACTTAGTGTCAGTTTCTACTATTGAGGAGAAGGGCTATGAGGTCTTGTTCCATGATGGGCAGGTGCTTCTTTTCCCCAGAGGGTCTAGCATCACTTTGGCCAAAGTGATTGGTACTAGACATGAGAGGCTGTACAAGTTTTTGTTCTAGCTAGCGAGAGCATTGATTCATTCTACCAGCAACAGTAGTGACCTATGTGAGATATGGCACAGGAAGATGGCACATTTTCACCATGGGGCTTTGAGATTTCTAAGGGAGATGGTGACGGGAGTTCCAAATTTCAGTTCAGAGCACCATGAGTTGTGCAAGGGGTGTACCTTGGGAAAGTACACCAAGACTACTTTTCCGAGCAATGACAGTAGAGTAGTAGGGATACTTGATCTTATACATTCATATGTATGTGGCCCGATGTCTTCAACATCATTGACTCGATCCCTATACTATGTTGTATTCATTGATGACTTCTCTCAGAAGTCCTAGATTTTCTTCATGAAGACCAAAGGACGGGTCTTCAGTTGGTTCCAAGAGTTCAAAGCTCTTGTGGAGAACCAGACAGGGAAGAAAATTAGAGTCCTGAGATTGGACAATGGGGGTGAGTATACCTCCAAGGAGTTCATGGATTTTTGTGCTGGAGAGGGCATCAGGAGGGAGTTGATTGTTCCTTACAACCCGCAGCAGAATGGGGTTGTAGAGAGGAAGAATAGGGACATTGTTGGTGCTGCGAGAACCATGCTACATGATTAGGGGCTACCACTATTTCTATGGACTGAGGCATGCTACACTGTAGTTTATCTATAGAACAGGAGTCCTCACAGGGTTGTGGGGAGCATGACTCCTGAGGAGGCTTTCTCTAGGAAGAAGGCTGAGGTGGAGCACTTTCAAATTTTTGGGTGCATCACTTATTCATATGTCCCTTCTGAGAAGAGGACAAAGCTGGAGCCCATGGCAGAGAGAGGGATCTTTGTTGGGTACAATAAGACTTCAAAGGCTTTCTGTATTTACCTTCCTTCCTTGAGAAAGACTATCTTGAGGAGGGATGTCATATTTGAGGAGGACGAAGCCTTTAGGAAGTCTAGAGGGATAGAGAGAGGTGAGCAGTCTTCACCTCAGATTCAGGTGAGCCCACAACAGACTACAGTGACATAGAGTTTAGGGCCACCAACTTCGGTGACGACAGGTTCACAGGTGACAGGGCCACATAGTTCAGATTTGCAGGCTACTGGCCCACATGTTTTAGGATCAGGTACTTCAGGATCTACTAGAGGATCATTATCTTCAACAGATGGGGTTGAGTAGGGAGATTCCCCTCCACAGGACACTACTTCAGAGAGGAGGAAGCCCAAGTGGATTCAGGACACTTTGAGGGAGGCACAGGGTTCAGTGGGGAATCCCAGATAGGCAGTGAGGGAGAGTAAACCTCCCAAGAGGTTTTGTAGCTACATCGCAATGGTGATCAGTATTCAGGAGTCTGAGCCTTCCACTTTTGAGGAGGCCTCTAGTAGACAGGTATGGAGAGATGCCATGATGGAAGAATACAATTCCATCATGAAGAACGATGTCTGGGAAGTTGTTCCTACACCTGAGGGGAAGTCAGTGGTGACTTCCAGATGGCTCTACAAGATAAATCATGCTATGGATGGAAGCATTGAGAAGTACAAAGCTCACTTTGTGGCTCAGGTGTTTTCACAGGTTGAGGGAGTTGACTATGATGAGACCTTTGTGTCAGTTGCTAGATACACTTCGAACAGGGCAGTGATCTCCATTGCAGCAGAGATGGGTTGGAAAATCCACCAGATGGATGTGAAGACTACATTTCTAAATGGTCTTATAGAGGAAGAGGTGTATATTGAGTAGCCATTGGGCTTTGAGGTGTATGGGAGAGAGTCTCATGTATGTAGACTGAAGAAGGCATTGTATGGACTGAAACAAGATCCCAGAGCTTGGTATTCGAGGATAGATGCCTATTTGCAGTAGTTGGGTTTTGAGAAGAGTGAGGCGGATCCCAATCTATACTTCATTGTGGTTGGAGAGGATCCTCTCATCCTTCTGCTTTATGTGGATTATATTTTCATTACAGGGGCAGAGAGACTCATTAGCAGCTACAAGGAGAGCCTTGCTTCAGAGTTTGAGATGATTGATATCGAACTGATGCATTACTTCTTGGGATTGGAGGTTTGGCAAGAGCCTGGACACATCTTCCTAGGACAGGGGAAGTATGTGTGTGATATTTTGAGTAGATTTTAGATGGGAGATAGCAGGCCCATGACCACTCCCATGATTACCAACTAGAAGAAGCTTCATGCTTCTGAGTCACAGTTGGTGGATTCCACTTTGTATCATCAATTGATCAGGTCATTGATGTATTTGGTCAATACCAGGCCAGATATTTGTTTTGTTGTCAACAATCTTAGTCAGTTCATGGTGGAGCCTAGGAGAGTGCACTGGGTGGCAACAAAACATGTGCTCAGGTATCTTTGTGGTACGGTAGATTATGGTTTGGACTATCATAGAGGAGATGGAGTTCGTCTGGTTGGCTATACAGACTTAGATTGGGCAGGATGTGTCATTGATAGGAAAAGCACTTCAGGGTGCTGCTTCGGATTGGGATCAACAGTTGTGTCTTGGTTCAGTTAGAAGCAAAAGTCAGTGGCTTTGAGTTCGGTAGAGGCTGAGTATATGGCAGCTAGTTAGGCTAGTTGTGAGGCCCTTTGGCTTCGCAAGATGTTGGTGGGATTGTTCAGTGTGCAGTTGAGGCCTATTGCGATTTACTATGATAATCAGAGTTGCATCAAACTCTCAGAGAATCTATTTTTTCATGATCGGTCTAAGCATATCGAGATTCAGTATCACTTCATCCGTGATTATGTTCAGAGAGGAGCAGTGGAGCTACAATACATATCTACAGAGGAGCAGGTTGCAGACGTACTCACCAAGGCATTGGGCAGGGGCAAGTTTGTATTTTTCAAGGACAACCTTGGAGTGGTGAGTAACACTTTCCTCGGTATGAGAGAGTGTTAAAGTTTTAATTAAAATAAAGTACCAAGGCAAGTGTTTCTCTTCCCTAGGCGCCTAAGGGGGAGAAAGTGCCTAATGTGTGTCCTAGTCATTTAATTTGTGAGATGAAAATTAAAAGGTGACTTTATAACTAAAGTGCGGGTGAGTCAAGAGACACCAAATCTCAGCCGCCCATCTAATCTAATATCAACCGTTAGATTAGAAAACCCCTCACCGTCCCTCATGAGGTCGACTAGGGCAAGAGGGTGCACCCATTCTTGGGTAGTTTTTTTTTCATCTTCTTGTTGACAGAGCAAGAGAGAGCAAGAGAGAGAGGTCGAGCTTGAGAAGACAACATTTGCAGAGTAAGAGCACAATTCCCAAGATAGATGAGTAGCACAGAAATCAAGGAGTCTATTTCTGAGTGTGAGGGCCATACCATATGGATTTCTTGAGGGTCGTACAACAAATTTTTGTGCACAGATTTCAAGAAAAGGAAACAATAGTTTTGTGGAGGCCATATAGTACGTATTTGACAATCCATATAGTAGAAAAAGGACAGTAGTTTGTATAGAAAGGTACAACATGCATTTCAAGGTGTGGCACAATTTTTGAGGGGCATTTAATGCATAGAAAAGAGGGTACAAAAAACATAGAAAAGAGGCATGATTTTTGAGGATTTCCATACAACATTTATTGTTGGAGCAGCTGTACAGTTGTATAGATTTTTTGTACAGATTTCGAGGAGCTGCATTCTGGAATTTTTCTGAAGAAGACAAGCATAAATTTTATGAGATAAGTTTGTATTTTTGCTGAAGATTAGATTGTTGTAAAAGAAATTTCTTAGAAGCTCAATAATAATAAAAATCCCTCTCTCACTCGTTTTCCCCTTGTGGGTTTTTCCAGGGTTTAAGTTAGACCGAAAATTCTTGTGTCTAAATTTTCTGAGTTTTGCATACTGTTGATATTTTATTTCTGCATTGAAAACGATGTTCAGAATCCTCATGTTTCCGTTCTGAAGTTTATTTTCTGTTAATTTTTTTATATGATGAAACTGTGATGAAGCAACGTTGAAACTGGGTTTGGGCATTTAACATTGGCTGAAAAATAAGAGAGACTAAAACTGGGTTGGGGTCTGAAATTTTAACAGGAATAAAGTCCCTTCTCGGAGTTTTTCCTAAAAAACCCTAAAAGTATATATATACATCATAAAAAAATGCAAAAATGATCAAAAAAGAAGTGATCCATATCAAACGTCTGGTCCTTAGATCTCTCAACCTATAATAATGACATTTTTCAAATTTCATTAGGTTTATGACATAGGTGAAAATATTTAAAAATTAATTTAATTTGAAATTAAAATGGTAAAAGTAAATAAAATAGGTCAAAACTAGTTCATTTACCATTTCATTTACATTTTCACCAAAGTAGTGTGAAAAACCCTCTTTTTCATTTGATTTTCAAGTGATGATTATAGAGCACTTGGTGGACAATTTCTCAAGCTACTTCCGTGAAGTAGGTATTCTTCCTCGGCTCTCTCTTTTCATGGTAGTTGTTTTTTTTTTAATGGTTAAATTTTGAGTTATAGGAAATTTTCCAAGGGATTTTGCCCCTTGAGATCATCGCAGGCCCTCCCTATCATGAACTGCAATGATCCTAAATTGTTGCAGGGGTTCTACAAATGGGGTGTGATGATGTCTCATTGTGGGAAAAGGGGCCCCTATGATGACCACAACTAAAAAAATAAAAAGAGAGATAGAGCTAAGAAAAATTCCAATTTTCAAATTTTGATAAACTGAATCATCTTTTATTGTTGTTTGATAGGTTTTCATTGGTCATCATGCTTGTATGGAGGGAATGAGAGAATGAGGAGGAATGAGAGAATGAGGAGAAATATGAATGTATGAATGATCTGGGCACTGTCATGGCACTTTGGGAGTGTGGCTTGCTAAAATGTTTCAAATTGCATGGCATGAGGGCCCAATTGGTGCTATTGGAACACTTTGTCTACAGGTGGGATGCTAATGAGAAAGCATTTCATGTCGGGGTGCATACACTTACCCTAGATATTTATGAAATCTACTTCTTATCTGATTTATCTTGTCAAGGCTCTCGAGTGTCACTATCAGGAAGCAGAGGCGGTGGTGAACCCATAGATTATTATGTATCACATCAATGTGTACTTGTTACAGAGAAACATAGTGGAAAAGTTGCCATAAAGGATGTTAAAGACTTGCCTTTGAGGCCTATACTCTATACTATCACTCAAATGGTAGGGAGTTTGGCTTCTCACATGGATTTACAAAGCCATTTTCAGTATCTTATCAAGTGTATGGAGCCATGAGTTTTCAATCGGTACGAGAGTCTTCTAAAAAACATGAAGAAACAATTGACAAAGTGAAGGATCAATCAATTGAAATTTTTTGGGTATGGGTATATTTTGGTATCCTTCTTCTTAGAGAGGGTCCTTGTGTTGCACCTACAACATGTGGAATGGGGAATACCTGCTCCACATGATCGTCGAATGAAGATATGGGTAGACTTGATGGCACGTCATGGTGGTGTGCCAATCATTACGTATGGTCCATACTTATTCTAGTGGCTGAGGGATCAACTTGTCATGGTTTAGGATTATGAATATGCCATGATTGAATTCTGTGGAGATCCCAACTTGGAATTACCTAAGGGTTCTCAGTGGGGAGAGATAGGTAAAAATGATTTTTTCATTATATATTGTTTTTGGTATTTTAATTCTGTTTTTTTTTTTCCATGTATTTGAGACTAAACAGGATCTCTCAATAATGTACGTGTGGCACCTTTGAGGCCTCCATGATCATATCCTATCCAGAGATGTGGAGAGATAGGCACAATGGTGGGTTGAGGGGTAGCAACTGAGGATCTCGAGGAGTTCGAGCAGAACCTTGAGGGTTTGACCATGAACATCCTTGACATCATTGTGGATGAGTTACCTCGACCCTACAAATGCCATACAATTGGCGTGTCACCATCCATTCGTCGACTACTCCATTGAGTAGCACAAACAGTCTTTTGTTATAGTGAGTAGCATCCTTGATGCATATGTATATAAAGTTGTGTGCTTCACTATTTTGGTCTCAGGACACACACGTTTTTGTAACTTTTGACATTATAATATAAAACTTCTACCAGCTTACTTGTCTTTTAAATGTGTGTTTGGATTTATAAATGGAGCAAATGTCTATCTAAAAAATAATTAGCCAATGCATCTACTAATGTGTTTAGATATCTAGGAATGTGTTGATATTCAATGTAATCAAATTGTCTTCCCAAGAGGCAAATTTTCAACTATAGTTGTAACAATGTATGACTTTAGATGGAATAAACATTGCTCAATTCCATCACCACTAGTTGTGAATCAATTCATACAATTAGATGATGGATTCTAAATGAGATGGCATCGGTTAATAACTCAATAACTACAATATATTCCGCAATATTATTATTTTCATGGCCAAGGAAAATATCGTGTAGATTTATCAACTCATTCGTAGGTGCATAGATTTCCCATGCAACAGACGCTAGATTTTGAGTACTGTGACTAGCACCATCATCAAAGTCGATATAGGATAGTGATAACACCAACATATGGAAACCAAGCACAAGGAAAGGTAATCAAATTAAAGGAAAAACAAGAAACAAAAAAAGAACGCTAGAGTATGATACACTAAAATACAAAGCACTCATGCAAAAATACTTTAATCATAGTACTTCATTAGGTAAAGCCCATTTTTGGGTTCACCCAAAGGGAATCCATCATAATCTACCATCTCATAAGCCCCTTTCTCCAAAAATCATTTAGCGATATAAGGGCCACGCCACATGGGCTTAAATTTAGCGACCCCCAATAATTCGTGATCTTGTTCATAAAGGAGAACTAAATTGTCTTCAGAAAAAACACACAGTTTGACCTGTTTATTGTATTGAGATTTGACACATTTCTTATGAGTTTCTACGACTAACTTAACATCATGGTGAGTCTCGTCTAATTGCATTAAATACAAGAGATGTTCTTCTTCAGTTGTGGTCTTGGGGATAAGTTCAACATCTAGTTTCAGAGACGGGATTTCACATCCAATCGAAAAAATGGCTTCAATACCATGCACTAACTGGAAGGCATGAACCCTTTGGCATATTTAATGGATGTCCAATAGGCCCATAATGCCAAAAAAATCATTATGTACCAACCTGACTTGTGAATCCCTACCATCCATTGAAGCATAGTAGTTAACACTTTGTTGATTCCTTACACTTGGCCATTGGCCTGTGGATATTAAGGGGTTGAGTTTTCATGTCATATACCCAACTTATCGGTAAGATCAAACATCATGGAATTGCGAAAATGGCTGCCATGGTCAGTGACGATGGCTTGAGGGACACCAAACCTAGTGATGATATGATTGAATATGAATAATGCTACAATTTTCCCTGTATTATCATATGTAGGTGTCGCCTCGCCCATTTAGTGAAATAATCCACATATACAATAATGTATCCATGCCCCCTCATCGAGTGAGGGTTACATGTCATGAATTCCATGCCCCATTTAACAAATGGACCTATTAACACCGTAATAGTTTTAGTTAGAGTCAATCCTAGATGAGTCATAGTTCATGTGTCAAAGCGTGTGAAGTCAGGTACTCAATAACGAATGGGGTGAAGTCAACAAGTGGGGGGACTGCCCCTTGGAATCGGGAAATGGTATCATAATTAGTCATGTGCAAATTGCAAAGGTCCTTTTCCAAAAAGATCAAGTCCTGTCAGAAAGAGGTAATTTACGTGCGAGAGGTCAAGGGAAGTTGTTGGAATAAAGGTCACGTTGATGGATATAATGAAAATCATCACCTAATTATGAAGTCAGAAAGATTAAGAAATCACAGTGCTCATATCATGTATACTATGTAGCTCTTATCATGTGTACTTTGAACACTTCAAAGTGTACCCATTGCATGAATTTGTTGTGCAAATCTTCAGCCCGCTTCCAAACTTCTTGTCAACATGGATTTATCGTCCTTTTCCATGATTCCATCCCTCGCCCGTTCAAGTACAAATACCAATCACCCTGCTTGTTTCTCCTTTACCTTCCAAGCTTTTGCATTATCTGTGATTTTTTATGCAAGTCTTGGGTCCTGTCACTGAGGGAAATCTGATTTCCATTGATTGTATTGTGGTTCTGTTCATTCAAATTTTTGCGTATCCTTCATTTTCAGTGATGGTTTGAAGGATGTTGGAGTTTTTTGTGAGCTAGTGCATGGGACAATAGTTCTTCTCATAGTCAAACTCTCTTCTTTGGAGTTCTTTCCTATCGCGCAAAATTTATTTCCACGTCTAAATTATTTGTCTCTCTACAAGTATCTCAGCGCCTTGCCGCCACATCATAATTTTCCATCATGATTCCCTACTATGACAAGCCTACCATTTTTTTTTATCACAACGTCCATATCCTTATACACCTAAAGTTTTCATAGCACCTGGAAGCCATGCAATGAACTCCTAGAGTTGATTTTTCTTGTTGCACAAAGTTTCAGTCATTGCAATTCTGATAGGTCTCTGCAAAGTATATCATTCTCCATTTTTCGTGCAAAGAGGGTGTTACCATTCATTACCGCGTGCGAAACAAATACGCATTTTCATGATGAAAACATCCCAAGACATAAGAAAGAAGACGTGAAGTGGTAGAGTGTTTAGGTCTGAGCTTGAGGACCCGACATTAATCAATGAAGATCTGAATATTAGGGCATGTTTTGAATAGGTCGGATGTATGCGCTATTGTGATAAGATCAAAGGACACAACACAAAGCTGTCTGAATAGTTTTCTCTTAGGATTAATGGGGTCTGCGCGACCATTGTAGAACACGAGGAATGAAGGATTTCAAGGAAAATGATCTGGTACTAAAGTGGGACACGAGGAATGAAGACAAAGGGAAACATGGAAAGGTTTATCATCTTTTAATGGGACAATTCAGGATTGTCACGTCTAATGGAAGAAACACATATTTGGTACAAGATATTAATGGAGAGGTCATTGGTGGGGTACCTATGAATGGCAAGCTCCTTAAACATTATCTGGTTTAGTAAGTCTTTTTCAGTCTATCATGTCATTGTAAATATCCATTTTTTATGTTTTCAAAGGAGTTTCGAGTCAGTAGTCAACAAAAATTGAAGCCCGAAGTGAAGGACCTAAGTTTATGCTGAGTCTCGTCATGCTTGTGTCAAGAAGGTTTGGGATGAGTCATTTTTGTTGCCTTAGAGTTTGCAAATCAAATAAATCCCAATGGTCAGGAACCTGGTCTACAGTTCTTTGCGAGATCACCGAGAGGATAACATTCCCATTGGAGCCAACTGTTAGAACCATAATTTTTTCAGTTAAAGTTAGTCCTAGATGAGTCTTAATTCATGTGTAGAAGCATGTGAATTTAAGTACTAAATAACGAATGGTTTGAATTTAGCAAGTGGTGGGTATATCCCTTCAAGTCGGGAAAGGATGTCATAATTAGTCATGTGCGACTTGTAAAGGTCCTTTTTCCCAAAATATTGTGTCCTGTCGAAAAGAGGGAATTTACGTGTCGTAGGTTGAGGTAAATTGTTGGAATAAATGTCATGTGGAGGGATATAACGACCATCATCACCTAATTATGAATTCATAAATAATAAGAAATCATGATGCTCATATCATGTATACTCTAAAACTCTTATCATCTATACTTTGCACACTTCAAAGTGTATGCGTCGCACGCGTTTGCTGCACAAATATTCAACCTGCTTCCAAACTTCTCGTCACCATGGATTTATATTCCTATGCCATGATTCCATTCCTCACCTATTCAAGTATGAATACGAGTCAAGCTGCGTGGTTCTCCTTTACCTTCCAAGTTTGTGCATTGTGTGTGATTTTTTATGCAAGTCTTGGGTCCTTTCACTATGGGAAATCCAATTGAAATCGGTTGTGTTGTGATTTTGTTCATTTAAGTTGTCGTGTATCATTCATTTTTTTTCATGGTTTGAAGCCTGTTGGAGTTCATTGTGAGCTAGTGCGTCGGACAATAATTCTTCTCACAGTCAGACTCTCTTCTTCAGAGTTCTTTCCTGGTGCGCTGAATTTATTTCCGCAACAAAATTATCTATCTTGCTACAAGTATCTCAACACCTTGACACCACGTCAGAAATTTTCATCGTGCTTCCCTATTGCGACAAGCCTACAGTTGTTGTTGATCATAGCTTCAATATCCTTCTAAACTGAAAGTTTTCATAATGCCTGGCAGCCGCATAGTGAACTCCTAGAGTTGATTTCTTTTGTCGCACAGGGTTTTTGTCACTGCCATTCTGACAGGTCTATGTGAAGTATATCATTCTCCATTTTTTTTGCAAAGAGGATGTTACCATTCATTATCACACACGTGAAACAAATACAAATTTGCATCATGAAAACATCCCAAGACTTAAGAAAGAAGGTGTGAAGTGGTAGAGTCATGAGGTACGAACCTCAGGACCTGACATTAATCAGTGAAGATCCAAATATCAATGTATATCTTGAACACGTTGGATGTATCTAGTATTGTGAGAGTATCAAAGGATACAAAATGAAGCTAGATGAATAGATCACTCTCAGGCTTAATGGGTTTTGTGCGACCATTGTGGGAATCACATTCTGGGTGACAGAGGAAACCTTGTCAGTCGCGATAGAGATCCCTCCGCGTGGTGAGAGGTGGTCTAAGGTCACGAATTTAGATGTATTATGCTATGAGGACATTATTAAGACAAACTTATTGAATGAGAAAATCAGATTGGGCATTCTGAGTCGATATCTCTAGGAGCCTTTCCAAAATCTCCTAAAGGTGATTAGAAGTTATTTCACCTATGAAAGAAGGTCTGACATAATATATTTTGGATTACTGAGAGGGGGGGTGAATCAGCAATAACATAATTATAATCCTTTTTCTTCAAATGTTATATCAATGTAGAATTATTATCCAATAATGAGTAGTAATAAATAAACAATCACACACATACACAGTACACCAGTGTTTTACATGGAAACCCAAATCGAGAGAAAAACACATAATGTTTTTTCTTATATGTCTTGAAGAATTACATTCATTGGAAGCACTAACTTCCTCTGTTTTCCAGCTGCAACTGGAAGGAGGCTCCAACCCCCTAGTTTCTCAGGCTACAACTTGAGGGAAGCTCCAACTCCCCAAATCTCTGGCTACAACCAGAAGGAGGATACAACTCCCAATGTTCTCTAGCTACAATTGGAAGGTGGCTACAACCACTTGTCCTTGCCCTGTCTTGCCACCTTGAAGTAGAAGTAGAATGATGGAACTACTGTCACACTATCACTTATGAGATATAATGCTATAAACATGTACCAACAAATATGAACCATGCATCAACAATGAATCAACTTGTACAATTTTCTTCATTGTTTTTTATGCAATTCCTCCAAGTGGCACTACTTGGAACCTCTCAGAAAAGGAGTTAGAGCAAAAATGGCATACCTTGCTGAATTTTGGCTTATTCTAGAGAGCGACCTTGTAGAGTGTGCCCCACACAAAATATTTGATGAAATGATATAAAAATATTATACAACATACTAAGGACTCTTCCCTAGCCAAAAAAATTGGTCTCACTAAATTTGGATCTGTTATGAAGAAGTTATGACGTTTTTACCTGAAACACAAGATTTTGACTAGTTTCAGGACTGACCACAAACCCTATTTTCCACAGAGTGTAACTCCCAAAATACAATGATCCACAAGATGAATTTTTAACCACATATACTTGAATATGTTTTCTCACTTTCATAGCAATTTCATGATCTAAATCAGTATATAAATTTTTTTATAGAGAAAGTGGTGAGATGACCTAAAAATAACATACCTTAGAAAGCACCATCAAAAGAATTTATCCTTCCTTCCATTTCGGCCTTCTTTTCTTCACTTTCCTTAGAATTTCGGCTTAAATATAATTTTTATACTTCAAACACCTATAGATATTCAATAGTCTCAAGTGTATTTCAAATGAGAGAGCCTTG
>CBVK0100462106.1:0-12277 GCA_900067695.1 Picea abies
CCATCTTCTTAAGGAATGCCTGGGTTTATCTAAGGTTATAGAATTATGGTCTACACATCCTCACCAACCTATGTCGTTAGCCTCTGAACAACATGCTGATGACCTCCCGTCAACTAGTCACGATACCGTTGGGAAGAAGAAAAGTAGAGTCAAGTTCCCGTGCATGTTATGCAAAGGGAGTCATCTCACTCACCTTTTCCCTTGTATGGACAAAGCCTCTAAATTACTGGAAGACATGACTGTTTCACAACCTCAACTTCCAACTACTTTCCGTAAGCTTTCTCTCTACCCTCCAATAGTTGATGGAATGATCACTCTGGTCGCTTCACCAGTCAATCCAGTTGATCATGTCGTCAATATGGTCATGTCCTTAATTGAACCAGTTGACAAAGTAGTTGATCCGATACCATCCTCGGTCAATCTCATTCTCCCCTCAGAGAGAGAAACTAAAGAGGTTGATCCGATTCCATCCTCGATCGATCCTACTCTCCCATTAGAGAGTGTCAACCAAGTGGTCGATCCATTTACACCCGTCGACCCCATTCTCCCCTTGGAGAATGAAACCCAAGTGGTTGATATGAACTCATCATCGGTTGATCCTACTCTCCCACTAGAGAGTAAACCCGGTACTGCCCATGTTTTTCTTGTTGATACAGAATCTCCCGTGCCGAGGGGTATTCCTCCTTCTCTCGTAGGACCCCCTCCAAGTAATGAGGCCATTCGTTTTGATTGGGGTATGCTAACTGGACCTCGTCTTCCCTCTCACATTCCTTTCTAGATTACAGTGCAAGTTTGTGGTCAGGACGTTCCTCAGATGTTGATAGATGAAGGTTCGTCTGTTAGTATTTTGTCCTCTATTGCTTGGCAAGCTTTGGGTTATCCTCCGCTTGCACCGGTTACACAGAATCTGTTAGCTTTTAACAGAAGAACCAATCAACATTTAGGGATCCTTCCTTAGTTTCCTGTAACTTTGGGATAGAAAACTGTCTTTATCGATGTCATGGTAGTCCAAGACCCCTTGGATTTTGCTTTAATCCTTGGGAGAGATTATGTATATGCCATGAAAGCTATTGCGTCTACTCTTTTTCATGTGATATCTTTCCCTCACAATGGACGAGTTGTGACTATTGATCAACTTTCATTCATTGACCCCGACTAGATTGCCTCCCTAAATGGTTCTTATATGCAGATGGTATCGTCCCTGCCACAGGTCAATTATGTGGCATTATCGCCCATGGTTTCAACTTCTGATGACTTAGATCCAGTAGTTGACATGGTGATCTCTTCGATAGGTTTGTTAGAGCATGATCTCTTTGCTCCTGTCATGACCCTTGACATGGTGTCCTTCCAGAGTGTGTTTCTTCCTTCTAGTGAAGACCTCTTGGAAGCCATGACCGAGTTTTGTCCCTTGACATGGTGTCATTCCGGAGCATTGTCCTCTTGGAATCCATGATCAAGAAACCACTTCCGAGTATAGTTTTTTCATCTCTGCGGCAACCTCGTTAAAAAATGAAACAGAGGTTCCAAGGATAGTTTTTGCATCTCTGCGACAACCTCGTTAAAAAATGAAACAGAGGTTTCGAGGATAGTTTTTGCATCTCTGAGACAACCTCGTTAAAAAATGAAACAAAAGTCTCCAAGGATAGTTTTTGTGTCTCTTAGGCAACCTCGTTAAAAAATGAAACAAAGGTCTTTGAGCATAGTTTTCTAATTTCAAGCTCGTTAAAAAATGAAACCACCTGAGGATAGTTTTTGCATCTCTGAGGCAACCTCGTTAAAAAATGAAACATAGGTTCCGAGGATAGTTTTTGCATCTCTGCGGAAACCTCGTTAAAAAATGAAACAGAGGTTCCGAGGATAGTTTTTGCATCTTTGCGACAACCTCGTTAAAAAATGAAACAAAGGTTCTGAGGATAGTTTTTGCGTCTCTGAGGCAACCTCATTAAAAAATGAAAATGAGGTCTTCGAGGATAGTTTTTTTGTCTCTGAGGCAATCTCATTAAAAAATGAAACAAATGTCTTTGAGCATAGTTTTCTAATTTCAAGCTCGTTAAAAAATGAAACCACCCAAGGATAGTTTTTGCGTCTCTGAGGAAAACTCGTTAAAAAATGAAACAGAGGTTCTGAGGATAGTTTTTGCGTCTCTGCGGAAACCTCATTAAAAAATGAAACAGAGGTTCTGAGGATAGTTTTTGCATCTCTGCGGCAACCTCATTAAAAAATGAAATAGAGGTCTTTGAGCATAGTTTTCTGATTTCAAACTCATTAAAAAATGAACCCAACTTACAAGGATAGTTTTTTCATCTCTGTAGCAACCTCGTTAAAAAATGAAACAAAGGTTACGAGCATAGTTCTTGTTTCTATGTCAAGCTCGTTAAAAAATGAAATAGTTTTCGCCCTCTCTGTTTGAGTCAAGTCCTTTGTTGGAGCCGCCCTTGTTTTATTTTTACCCTTCACAATTTTCATTTTTTTTTGATACTTGAAATCTAAAGATGGTCTTTTGATTTTTTCCCCCCGAGACTTTGAAAACTCTGCAACCTTATTATGTAAGCAGCGATGCTTTTCCACTCTTGAAAATGAATCCACTTTCGTAAGAATGTCGCTCCCTTTGTTTTACTTCGGGATCTCACAAGTCGGATACTATAACCCATGAATTCACACGTCCCGAGTCACGAAACGGCGAAGTCATTTTAAATTCTCACTCAAGACAGTAACCAGGGTAAAGTCTTAACTCAATGATTAGACGTCGTCAGGGTTTCGCTCCTCGGCGTTTGCCAAGTTCGATTTTTTATTTCTACAGCTCCGAGAGCCAAGATCACGAGGTTCTTTCGGGCTAACCTTGGTCAAGGATTAAAGGAAAAAAGGCTAACCATGGTTAAAATCTGTTCTCGATGTTTCGCCACTCGGCACTATATTTTTGAAAGTTACGGCGTCTAAAACCCCGACTCACGAAGTTGCGACGTAATTATAGCATGATTAATTAACCGCCTAATCCAAGTTTTCTTCCCTTTAATTGAGTCTTAACTATCGCCATCTCGCGGTTTCGCGACTCAGCGTACTAATCTCCTAAAAATGGATCTTCGAAGTTCCGAGTTGCGATAAGGCAAATAAAACGATTATGAAATTAGTTATGCTTCAAATCCCGATTACATTTGATTAAACTAAACTCGGTCCTCCCAGTCTCCGGAGTTGGAAACTCAAAATGTTAACAGAAAATTTACGAGATAACGAATAGCGAGAAATTTATTTACATGGACAGATTTGGATTAATTAAGTTTAATCAAGACTTATCCTGAGTTTCGATGCTTGTAATATTCTCGAAGGAACGTTTTCATTCCATGCGCCAACTAACTTTTAAACTGCCAAAATTTATGAAATTAATGGGAAAATAGGGTAAATCTATGTGTAAGATTGGATTTTTACAGCATAAATTTATTTCTAATTTCGAATTGACAGGATTGTTTTGAAAGGTACCGTTTTTTCAAATATATGCAAGAGTTGCGTTTCATTATGCATTTTTCATAGCACGCGGAGATTATCGTTTCTGAGTTAATTACTTTTTGCATGTATACGCAGTTCTATCGTAGGAGAGCGAAAATGCAAACTTCAGCTATGGCTCCGCGGAAAGAAGCAAAGGCGAATGTTGAGGTCGTGGGACAAGGCTCAGACAACGTCTCTGATACTTCACCCCGAAGTGTCGACTCGATCCCCGACTGGTCATTTGTGTCAAATGTTCTGCAAGTAGAATTGGTAGATTATTCAGATGACTCCGACGACAACGAAAGGGATGATATACACACCAAGTACAAGATACTCGTCCAATCCAGGATGCACAGAGTAGCAACCAGGCCATGGTTTCTTCCGTATTATGACATGATCCAATGGGCATTGGACCACGTAGACTTACCTACCAGGACGATCATGAACAACCAGCGAGTCACTGTCGGGACCTTTAGGCCCGAGCATCTACAAACCATGTATAAGCTACACGCAACGTCTGAATATACATATGGTGCTGATTTCTTGGAGGAATTCAAAGAGAAGGAGTGCACTCAATATGACAAAACCATGCCCGGTTTGATAAAGGATTGGGTTTCGCGCTCCGCGAAATTTAGAGCAAATGACCAGGGCGTTTATTCAATCGTTTCGCTGGAGCCACATTATAAGTATGTGGCAATGATGACATGCCGACTATTCGGGAGAGAAGACACATCGCATTTCTACATTGCGTGGGTGCCTCTCATGTTTCAAGTCGCAGAAGGTTGCTCGTTTAATTGGGCAAAGATACTCTCGGACAGTTTGGCCAACAGGGTCACAGAGTATTGGGAGCAGAAGGCAAGTGGGAGACTGTCCTCATTTTTCATGTCGGCATATATTATGGACACAGTATGTTCCATGACGCCATTCCCCTTGATGAGCTGGGCTTGGAATCCAACCCAAGAAAAACCCGTACATGAGTATCACGACAAACTATGGGAGAATAAAGCAGAAAAGTTCACATATGAAATTTTTAACTGGGTGATGGTGCCCCTACATATCGCCATTTTTGGGCACCCACCACCTCGTATCTCAGACAACATTGCAACAAATCTGAGTGGCATAGATGATTGGTACGTGGAGGCAGAGTTTTCATATTTCAGAGTTTTCGGGGCTTCTGTCCCCCCTCATGCGCTGCCCTTGTTCATCCCCGACAAGCTGGCTTGTCGAGAGATCGCCTGGAAAACGGTAATTAGCAGGGTGAGTAAAGAACTCAAGGGATACTCAAAGAAGGTATGGCCTTCTTTTCCCATTCGGCTGAATTCTTATTCTTTGTTAGATTTTAGGCATGCCAAAGCTGAAGCTGCAGCCCTGGAAGACCTAATTTTGGTCTCCATCGAAGTTAAGAAACATGATCCACAGAGGGTTGTGAGAAACCATTTGGCTCATTATGGGCTCAAGATATTTGAGCATGAAATTTCACCCTTGGATGACGTTTTCCGAGGGGTGAGGTCTTATGAAGAAGTGCTAGCCCAGATCCAATCATTAGCACCCGAAGACACAACATCTGTATTGAAATTCCAGAAACATAGACGAAGATGTCTCCCCATTGTGTTGGGAGGTTCGGCTGTTTCTGAGACAAAACAGAAGGATGTTGAAGGTTCTGAAGACGCAATTCCTAACCTTGGAAAACACCAGGAAGGGGAACAAATGAGGAATCCCGAAGTAGAAGAGAAGACTCTGGACCCGCCAAGGAAACAGAGTTCGGAGGCTGAAGTAAAAACTCCGGGCCCACCAAAGAAACAGAAGCCGGAGACTGAAACAAAGACTCTAGGTACGCCAAAGGAGTAGAATCTTGTCGATACTACAAGAGAATCAACAAAACAAATAGGAGAGCCCATCACCTCAGTCACACCCTTACATTCGACACAAGGAAATGTCAGCGAGGGATGGATATTTAATGAAGAACTGAGGCCCATAAGAGCAGAGGAACTCCCTCAAAATGAGTTCTTTTTTGATAAAATGAGGAAGGTGGTAGTGAAAAGAGAGTTCTATCAAGAAGGAGGGTCCACTGCAAAAAAATATAAAATCATGATCGATGGACAAGATAAGAAAAGTGACCAACTCGCCACTGAAATCACAGGAATGCTGGGGGCGTATGCTTCGGTAAATCAATTCTCAGTTGGGCTTTTGAATAACCAACTAAAAAGGAAAAATCGCCTAATTAGGACCCTCAAGGCTAGATTGGCTACAACCGCGGAGAACGCTAAAGGTCAGGTTAGCATGGAGATAGAACAGGCCAGAGTGGTCGAAAAGAATGAAATAGAGATGCTCAAGGCCAAGCTTGAGCAAGCACAGTTGGTGGTCCGAGATGGTCGAGCGCAGGTGAGCCAACAGAGAAATATGATTGAACAGTTGCAGGCTCGGGCAGAAATCGTCGAGAGTAGAGAAATAGACATCGGGATATTTAAATCTCAAGCTAGCGAGATTCAGAGAAAAATATTTTTGGCACAGCAGAATTTGCTCGCCAGGATAGGAGAGATCCGGGAGAATTGTCTATTGGTGAATCAGGTTTCCGAGAACCTGACTACCAGGGAAAGGGAGGCTGAAGTGGCTCGGGTTTCTTTCCAGGATGTGGTAATAGCCACAAATAACAGAGTTTTGGCAGGTGCTCTCGGGCTTACCATCCCAGAACAAACCAGAGGTAATATCCCGTTGAAAGATTGGGAGCATAACATTTCCCTGGGCAAGGAACAAGCCCAAAAAGTAACCAATTCTTTAGAAGAATCTTTTAATTCCATAGACGACGAGCTGTTGGGTATTGACAGCCGAGGCGATGCAGAAGCATTGATGCAAATGAATGTGGAACAGATCTCACTCGATCTGAAAGAAAAGGATGAGAGATATTCGGTCGATATCTCTCAGATAGATACAGTGGACATGGCCAAAGTTGATAAGCACATGATCAAACCCAGCGCACAGCTAAGTGCCCTCGACATCATCGGTGCACAAATGGAGGACAAGCTGCAGCAGTTAGCTCGAGAATGTTACTTCGTCGAGGCCAGCTGTCAAGCAGAGCCTTCAAAACTCGTATCTCAGCTTGTAGAAAGATGTAACACCTGCGCCGAGTCCGCGCGAAGATGAGCACTTGGCACTAAGTGACTACAGAGTAGGGGACATGGAGCGATTTCTCTCTCCTCTGTCATAACTGAAATTTTACGACCCTTAAGATTCTACCGACTTTGTAAAAAATTGTATAAATATACCCCAGAGAGAAATAAACAGGGCTGGACCCTTTTTGATATTTTGTAATAGAGTTTTTGCATTGAGATTTAATACAAGCAGATCCGAGATTCTCAATTCCGTCACTTCTATATTACAAGTTTGCTTTCTTATTCCTCATTTTTCATTTTCAATTCATATTCGTAATTGATGTGCTTCGTTATACTTTAGTACTACCACTACTATAACAAATAAATTTGGGTTTTCTGTAATTGTTTATTGCCTTTCCTCTGCACCAGCTATCAGCTGTGTAAGACCAATTTGCAGTTTCAAAATTCTACATGCATTTTTTGCTACATCGGTTATTTTCTTAAATATTTTCTTCTTCCGTTTACTTCGTCAGATTTTCCCCTGGTAGGAACCTGACACTGTAAACGACTTAATGTTTTTCTCCCATCTCGCCCCTTTTATCAAGATATGATACAGTTACGGGAACGAGCCTTAGATTTGCATACATCGTTAATACTGCAACCGTGAATTCTCTTTTATAAAACTAAACTGAGACAACACTCAATTTTTCTTAATAGTTTTCTTACCTGTACTATTCCCCCCATGACAGTTCCTACACCAACTCAACCTAACGTTGATCCCGGATTATTGAACCAAATGCACATTGCCTTAAACCTCTTCAACACCATCCTTAAAACAACCACTAACCAGGCCAAGCTTGAACAATCATGGGCAGCCATTGAATGAGACATAACTATTCAGGAGTAGTTCAAATCTAGACAACCTCAACGAAGAAATCTCCCTTAGGCTCTTTCTCCGAAGGTTGACATTTTCCCTTCTCCTTATCCTAACCACTTTCGGATGCATTGAAACTGTGCTTTTGAGCCTTATGTATAGACTCAGGAACAACATCTTTCTGGCGCCGTTGCCGGGGAACGAAGTTACGAAATCTTTTTCCCTGGGAAAACAACATTTGTTTTTCGTTGAAAGTGTTACCCTTTGACAGTGAACAAAGAGTACACACCTTTTAAGGATTTTTATCTTTCACTTGGCGACTCCATGAAGAAATAAATTGGCATTCGGTCGAAGGAATACCAGACAAAACCCAGATGGTGAGCAGATTACGCCAGTTTCCGATCCTGAAAAAATTCTAAAGGCGAGAGGCTCTTTCAAGCCTACCGCTACTGTTTACCAACTTGCTAACCCATCACCGAAGGTCGAGAGTCCTTCCGAACCTTCAACCTCGTTCAGTCCTTGCTTTGACCCTAAACATTCAACGCCAATCTGCTATGAAATTAGGAGTGAGATTCATCCAGCAGTCCCTTTAGTACAGAGGGGAGAGGGCCCTTTTGAAGGTTCATCAGTTTTTAAGAGACCATCTTATCTTCAGTTGAATTTCTCGACTTCTCCAAATCCTGAAGAGTGCATTACACGCTCGTTTCCCACACCCTTCAGTTTTCCCGATTCTGTCTCTTGTAAGTCCGAGGAACCGACTCCTCGCGTTCCTTATCCTTCCTCATCAGAGTCTCTTCTTAGCAAAGAAAATATAAACCCCCTTTTATTTTTTGAACACCCCATTTATAAATTTCCACAAACAACGATGGCAACCACCGGAGGAGGAGGTGGAGGGTTTATAGGCAGAGGAGGAGGGTTTGGAGGAGGTGGAGGAGGTGTCCCTCTAGGAGGAGGTGGAGGAGGAGTCCCCCAAGGAGGAGGTGGAGGTCAAGGGCCTCCCCCCCCTCCCAGAGTTTTTGCGAAAGTTGCAGCCCGATACGCCCCTTTGGTGTTGCCCGTCCCCTTACACTATCTTCCAGAAAACTACATAAAGAATTTACCAAAGTTCACCGGGGAGGGAGATCTGACCGCTGCTGAAATTATTAACTTCTTTGACCAATTCACATATATCTTCGGTGTTGAGCACGAGGATGTATATTCGAGACTCCTTGTCCAAACCTTTGAGGGTCAGTTCCGAACTTGGTTTCAGAGCTTACCCGCAACTTCTATCCCTTCATATGATGCTTTGGAAGACACTTTCCTTAGACAATGGGGTGAGAAAAAAGATCATCTCTATTATCTAACCGAGTTTGGGTCTTTGAAGAAAAAGAACTTAGAATCAGTCATGGAATTCATTCTAAGATTTAACAAATTGTACAATAAAATCCCAGCTGAAGTCAAACCATCTCAACCCGCGGCCACAGTGACTTTCACCGGAGCTTTCGAGCCGGATTTCACATTACTTTTGCAAGAGCGAAGGGGAGACACCTTAAACCGTATGCAAGACGATGCTGTAGAGATAGAATCTAACATGATGGCTTCGAGTAAACTTAAGGCTAGAGTAGAGACTGGAAATCGGGAGCCCAAAAATTTTAGAGAACAAGCAGGCCCTTCAGGGTCCAATAGAGCCTCCGGCGATAGAGTGGATGACATGGCTAGAGTGATTAAAGAGTTGTCAAATAAAATAACCCGGATGGAACTTGAACAGGCCAAGTCTGACTCTTACCCCAAAAAAGATTTCAGAAAGAATAAAAACTCTCCTAATCAACAAAGACCAATAAAGAAGGAAGATCAAAAAATACAAGCTCCCTTGAAGAATGAAAATTTTATAGGAGCTAACGATTTTCAAGACTTCGAAGATTCAGATAATGATGTCACGAACTTCGGTGATGACTGTAGTCAGCCATATCTGACTCGCGAAGACTATGAAAAGTCTCTAAACGTGCCGGAGAGGCCAAATGAGAGCGAAGAGGGTGATCACACTGAGAACCGTGAATCCCAACCTGAAGCTGAGACAATGATAGCTGAGTTTCAACCAGGGTACAACCTGAGATCTAAGAATAAACCTACCTCAACATTTCAACCCAAGAAAATCCTTCAAAGAGGTCAGGATTACGAGCCTCCCTCAGACGAGATCCCACTACCCAACAACAAAACTAGAAGAGTAAGCACTCAAGAGTCCGTGGTAGAAAAATTTGGAACTCAAATGCAGCCAATCGAACCCGTAAACAAAGATACTCCTTCAGCTAAGACCATGAATGATAAATCTGTCCAGACGAATAAGTCAGAAAGAAAGAATTCAGAAGTCTCAACCGGACAAACAGACAAAGTGAATGGAGCATTCAGTTTTGAAAATGAGTTAAACAAAATTAAGATACCAATCCCTTTGGTGTAATTAGCGAAAAACCCCTACTATCACAAACAAATTACCAAAATGATAGGTGTCTCCGAGCTAGAAGGTTAGTCTGATGTTATAAACTTGGAAGATGATAGACCTAACATCACTTTTGGTCCCCATTTTGAAGGGTCCAAAGACAACATCGCTCCCTTCTATATCACTCTGAATATACATGATCAGTTGTTGCATAATTGTATGTTAGACTCCGGAGCTTCCCATAATGTTATGCCCAAGATTATAATGGAGAAGCTGGGTCTCCAGATCACAACACCCTATGGAAATCTGTATTCTTTTGATTCAAGGAAGGTTAAATGCATGGGGATGATAAAAGATCTGGTAGTTACCCTAGCGCAGGTCCCTGTTAAAAGTATCCTGATGGATGTGGTTATCGCCGATATTCCCCCTAAGTACGGTATGCTGTTATCTAGGTCATGGGGGGCCAAGTTGGGAGGTTCCCTTCAGTTAGACATGTCCTATGCCACAATCCCTGTGTTTGGGGGTCAGTTCACTCATTTATATAGAGAGAAAAGATTAGCATACACGGTCAGTGACCCTCAAAACCCGCACAACTTCCCCATTTACATCGCAGACCAAGATCTAGGAAACTGCATCTTGTCTTTTGATGATGGTCTAGATGGTTTCCTGGAAGAAATTGATACAAAGCAAGAAGAGTCAAGCCCCTTGACAGAAGAGCTGTGTAATACTGGTGTATGGAAAATGTATTTCGACGGTGCTTCGTCTTCTGAAGGAGCTGGTGCTGGGGTACTTTTGGTAGCACCTGAAGGTAAGTTCATTGTTCCTTTCTCTTATCGTTTGCAGTGGGACATAGATTACACTAATAACGTATGCGAGTATGAAGCATTGATCTTAGGATTAGAGGCTGCCAAGAAATTAAATATAAAAAACTTGGAGGTATACGGTGACGTGAAATTGATAGTAAGACAAGTGAACCGACAATACCTAGCCAGACATCCCAGACTAAGAGCGTATAGAAATTGTACTTGGGATCTCATCGATTTTTTTTTCTCATTCGTAAATATTCATTTTATCCCTCACACCAAGAATCTACATGTTGATGCATTGGCAAAGGCAGCTTCAACCTTTTCTCCTCCCATGACCTTCAAACTAAAGTATCACATTGAAATCAGATACAAGCCTTCCATACCAGACAATATCCAGCACTGGCAAGTCTTTGAAGATGATGAACAGATTAAGAAGTTCCTTACAGTAGTAAGCGAATTCTCAGAAACTCACACTGACCAAGAAAACTAGAATGACTCCATGTGGATCATGCAAAAAGGAGAGGAACCTGAAGTTTTCCGAGATAAAATTGCGGATCATCGTATGCTGGTCCTTAAAAGCAATCAGATTCCCAAAGGATTGATCCCTTTGGAAAGAATTTTTGATCAGAACGATGTACCTGTAAAGTCCACTTTACAGCCCCAGCCAGAAGAGGTGGAGGACTGCGATATAAGGACTGAGAAAGAATCCCAGATGGTAAAAATATCAAAATTCCTCCCTCCCAAAACAAAAGTGAAGTACCAAGACTTGCTCACACAATATAAAGATTTTTTCGCCTGGTCCTATGATGAATTGAAAACATATGACACTTCCATTATTGATCACAAGATACCTTTGAAGCCTGGGGTCAAACCGTTTAGGCAAAAGCTTAGGCAAATTAACCCCATTCTGTTACCCGTGATAGAAAAGGAAGTTAAAAAACTCTTGGATGCAAAGATAATTGTACCTTTGAGATCTCGGACTGGGTAGCTAACCTAGTGCCAGTTAGGAAAAAGAATGGGGAAATCAGACTATGTGTCGATTTCCGAAACCTAAACAAGTCGTCTCTCAAAGATAATTACCCGCTGCCCAAGATGGACCACATTTTAGAAAAGGTTGTTGGAGCTAATCGAATGTCAATGATAGATGGTTTCTCTGGTTATAATTAGACCGCTATGAATGAACAAGACAGGGAAAAAACTACCTTCACCACGCCCTGGGGTACTTTCATGTATGACAAAATGCCTTTTGGTTTGATGAATGCAGGGGCCACTTTCCAACGAGCTATGGACATCGCTTTCGTGGGAGAAAGGGACAAGTTCATAGTCATTTACCTTGATGATCTGACGATTTTTTCTAAAACTGACGAAGAACATTTGATGCATCTAAGACAGACGTTCAAAAAGTGCCGCAGGTTTGGTCTATCCCTGAATCCAAAGAAATCACATTTCGCTTTGCGGGAAGGTAAGCTTCTAGGCCATGTCGTATCTAAGGAGGGAATCAAGATTGATCCTACGAGGATTGAAGCGATAGATACTATCACTATCCCTAGAAATATAAAAGAAATTCAATCATTCTTAGGAAAGATAAATTTTCTACGAAGGTTCATTCCCAATT
>CBVK0100462107.1:0-12277 GCA_900067695.1 Picea abies
CTAAATCGGAGAGACACAGTCAGATTGTGCTCTTTTCCTTCTGATCCAACTTTTTCCAGTCATCTGCAAACATTCCTGTAGGTGCAGTACCTAGATCTACCACGATCCACTGATCTTTGTCCACCAACAGATCTTCCATCTTGAGCTTCCACAGCTCAAAACTTTTCGCATTAAACTTTTCAATCTCCATCTTCGAATTGCTTGCCATTTCTTTTCACCTGAAAAACAATACCACAGATCTCCCATGGTAACAAGGCTTATTACATTCCCGAGCCAAACCCTTGACCACAAAGGCATCCTCCTGAAGCCAATAAAGCTTTGATACCAAATGTAAATTCTAACCTTGTACAATATCTACTGTAAACATATATTCAGAAAAGAACAGAAAAGATACAATGGTAAATACAAACATTACACAAAGATTTTTCCCCTGGAAACCCAAACCAGGAAAACCAACATATTCTATATCCATTCATTGTGTTACAATGTTTACAATACAAAATACATATAGGAGCCAAAGACATCCAAACCCCTAACCCAATGACATGGATTATTCCAAAACCCTAATTCCTTAACTGGAAATAGAAAACCATTGGCAATGAAACCATGTGTCGAAAAACAACCTAAATATAATGCGGTCCCAAAAAATGTTTCCCCGGAACCCCCATGCGGGGGGATCCACCCCCCTGCACCCCCTGAGGGGGGGTTTAGAGCCCCCCCCTCTTAGCCCCCTGCGCGCCCGGTGCATACACTTCAACACTACTACACATGCAAAGAATATAACACATACCCAACACTAAGTGCCAAGAGGGAATCTATGTGATCAAGAGTTTTTTACATTCCGTATAGACTTGGAGAGCTTAGTGCAAGTCCCTGTGTGAAGGTATAGAAGGCTTTGTGTTGAAAGGCAAGAAAGAAGGATCTAGTGAGCTGCGCAGATCTTCTGTCCTGTGCGAAGAAAGAGTTTCTACGACTATGTGCTTGTAACCGATTGGCCGACGATAATAAAGAAGAAGAGTTGGTGGATGTAGCCCCAAGGAGGGAGTGAACCACGTAAACTTGTGTGTTATGCTTTGTGCTTTGACTTTATGTGTTTATCCCTTCTTTTGTAAAGTGCTTTGATATATTTAGATAGATCTACTTATGCTTTGTGCTTCATTAGATGTGTATGAATAGTAGATATGATATGTATGAAGATGCTTAGTGTTGATCTACTGGATCTGATCTACTTTACTGTTGCTAAGTACTAAGATACCTTAGATCTAAGTGAATGTTGTGATGCGCTATGCTCTCTGCGAAGTATAATAAGGGTTGAATATTGATGAATGATCGATGCTAAGTACTATGTAAGTGATATAATCACATATCTGTGTCCCATCTAAGGTTGCAGACACCTGATTCTTTCAACCACTCCTGCCTCTACCTCGGGTGAGACTTCATCTGCTTCGCAGGTGTTGCCAAAAGGGTCAGTTGTTAGGGTTTTGTTGGTGCGTTGTTGTAGTCTTGAACCCCGGGTCTGCCCCTGTGACAACAAACATACACACACATGGAGCTCCTAAAATAGACTACAATGTGGTAGAAGACTTGAAGAAGATGAAGGCTAATGTGTCTATCATGGACATGTGTAGAATCGCTCAACAAAAATATTTTTTGTTGCAGGCCTTAAAATCAATAGATACCCCTATAAAGAGCACTGATGAAAGTGAGGTGCCATCTCCCACAGATTTAAAAAATAAGCTGAGTGTGAATTTTTTCTCTTTAGACAAAAGGGGAAGGCCTTTTGTTCCTCCTTTCCTATTGAAATTTCAAGTTTTTAATGGAAATATACATAATTGCCTAGTCGATTCAGGGGCATCTTCAAATGTCATGCCATTGTCAATCTACAAGAAATTAAATGCAACACTACTCAAAAGTGATAAAAACGCTATACAACTAGATAGGACTCAGGTGAAATTCATTGAGGAACTTAAGGATGTCATTATCATAACTTCTACACACCCCAAAATTGTTCAAGTAATTGACATAATCGTAGTAGACATCCTAGAGGCCTATGGACTGCTACTTATCCAAGACTAGTCCAAGAAATTAAATGGATACTTTAGTATCGACTGGGCTCACCTTTGGTTTCCATTAAAGGCACATACAAACATGATCAGGATTGACAGAGAAAGATATCTCAAACATATTATCACTAATTTAGAAACCCCAAATGAACCCTCATCAACAAAATTCCTTGTTTTAGGAAACTACTCTTGTGATTCTAATTTCGGTAATTTTACCCCTCCTGTGTCTGACATACCTCCCACAAAAAAATAAAAAATGATTTTTCAAGTAGACTTTCTAGCAGCCATAGAAGAAAGCATCCTTTGTCAGGATTTCCCATCAGGAGTAGCACGCAAGGAAGATGAAAATGAAAAAATAGCTAGACAAAAAGGAGTTAGTCATTTTCCCCCACAAATTTGGATGTTGTACTTTGATGGTTCTAAATCTCAAGAAGGGTTGGGAGCAGGATGTATCGTCATTGATCCACAGGGGAAACAAAACCTCTTATCCTGTAGATTAGAATTTGAATGCACCAATAACATTGTTGAATATGAAGCTCTAGTCCAATGACTAAAAAAGGCCATCGACCTAAACATCAAAGAATTGAAAGTTTTTGGAGACTCTGAAATTATCGTTAGACAAGTAAAGAATACAATTCATTGTAATTCACCTCACTTGAGAAACTACCAGCAAGAGGTACAAAAGATAATAGACAATTTTGAGGCCTTCAACATTACCACTATTTCCAGGACAAAGAATATTTGTGTTGATTCTTTAGCCACCGCAGCCTCAAGATTATCTCCTTTAGAAGATTACGAAGCCTCAAGGTTCGCATTCGAATTGCTCTATAAACCGTCAGTGCCTAACAACATTTTCAATTGGAAATTTTTTTAAGGAGATGAACAGATTGTAGATTTCCCGACTAATTAGGATAATTTCAAGGATTTTTCCATTGACGATGAAATATTCCAAGAACTAGTCACAAAATCAAATCTCCATGAGTAGAGGAGAAAAACAGATCACTCTAATGACAAATCGAAGTCTCACATGATACCAAAAGCAGTGGCCAATCTAGAGAACCTTTTTCACCTAAGGGAAATATTTTGAGGGCCAAGCAATGCAAAAATAGGGAGCTCATGCCTTATATACGAAAGTATAAACCTAGGTACCCCAAAGAATCCAAGGAATTTCAACCTATGAAAGATAGTGTCCAAAGAAGACAGGAAAGCTTATCTTAAATTATTTAAAGAATATCAACATGTCTTTGCTTGGTCTTACCAAGAATTAAATGCATATGATACTCTCATTATCCAACATATAATCCCTTTGAAATATGGAATAAAACCCTTCCAATAGAATATCAGGAAGTACCACCCATCTTTGGAACCTCTAATGTATCAAGAGCTGAATAAATTATTAGATGCCAAGATTATTTTTCAAGTAAGACACTCTACTTGGGTAGCCAATATGGTGCATGTAAGAAAGAAGTTTGGGGATATCTATTTGTGTGTGGATTTCAAAAACCTTAACAGAGCATCGGAGAAGGATAAATATCTAGTCCCACCCATGGAACAACTCCCACAGACAGTATTCGGCTCTGAAATTTTCTCCCTCCTAGATGGTTTCTCGGGGTATAACCAGGTCCTGGTTTCAGAAGATGATCAATTAAAAACTACCTTCCAGACCAAGTGGGGAACCTTTTCTTATAAATGCATGCCTTTCGAGTTGATTAGCACAGGGGAAACCTTCCAGAGGTCCATGGATGTAGATTTTTGGGGATTTATTAACAAGTGTGTGGTATTCTAATTAGATGACGTAACAGTATACTAAAAAATAAAGAAGATCACATTCAAGATTTGACTCAAATCTTTGAAAGGTGTAGGAAGTATGGAATATCTTTGAACCCTAAGAAAAACATCTTTGGTGTAGAGGAAAGAAAATTATTAGGTCATACATATCTCGGGAAGGAATCAACATCGACCCTGAACAAATAAAAGCGATAGCTCAACTCCCTTTGCCTCACAATAAAAAGGCCATACAATCGTTCTTTGGAAAAATATTTTTTGTAAGAAAACTCACTCCTAATTTCGCTGAAACCGTCAAACCTTTACAAAGAATGATTCAAAAAGATGCAGAGTTTAAATGGGATGAAGAGAAGAAAGGTGCCTTCAATAGTATCAAAACTTCCATCTCCCAAGCACTAGTGTTCAGAATCCCTAATTTGAGTAAAGATTTTTTCCTTTATACCTTTGCTCCTGACCAATATTTGGCTGCAGTACTTACTCAAAAGGATGATGAAAATAATGAAGCATCAATATCATTTATGAGAACCAACCTCCAAGGAGCCAAACTTAATTACACTGTTATAGACAAACAGGCTTATGTAGTATATAAAGCAGTTAAACATTTCAGATCCTACATCCTGAAGAATCACACTAAAGTCATAGTACCTCATCCAGTGGTCTAATGTCTGTTCACTCAATGAGAGATGGGAGAAAGAAGGGGAAATTGGATGGTAGACATCCAAGAATTTGATCTAGACATAAAACCTGCCAAAATAGTCAAAGGACATGGATTGTGTAAACTGGTCGCTTAAGCCCAAGATATGATTAACGTAGAAGACCTTGGTTGGGAAAATGAGTTGTCATTATGGTGTGGCGAAGCCTTATACGTACCTCCCGGGAAAGAGTCCTAGTATGGAAACTTGTCTTATCTCCTGCATCATGGAACTTGTCCAAAAAACTTAAACCCTAGAGAAAGGAGAGTCCTCAGGTTAAAATCCGCTCAATATCGCCTCATAAATTGTGTGCTTTTCCACGTAAACTATGATGGAGTACTCCTTAGATGTCTTGAACATGATGCAGAAAAGGTACTCAAAGGACTCCCTGATGGCCCAACAAGTGGAAATTGTGCAGAAGAAACCACAGCTCACAAAATATTAAGGATTGGTTATTATTGGTCTACTTTTTTTAGGGACACTCATGCATAGGCCAGGAAATGTAAATATTGTCAAGTGAGCATCGGTAGGGATAAGAGCATAGCCATTCCACTCCATCCGGTTACCATATATAGACCTTTCGAGCAATGGGGAATAGACATCATAGGAGAAATTACTCCCAATTATTCAAAACAACATAAGTACATATTGACTGCAACAAATTATTTCACAAGGTGGACAGAAGCTATCCCTCTCACGCACATTAATGAAAAGGTAGTGATCCAATTTTTAGAACAAAAGCTAATAACAAGGTTTGGGATGCCCTCTGTCCTCGTTTTTTACAATGCTACCTATTTTTCTTCCACGCGCTTGAAGGAATTCACCCTTTATAAGGGGATCATAATAATATATTCTACAAACTATTATCCGCAAGGGAATGGGGTAGCAGAGTCAACTAATAAAAATCTGGTGTGAATTTTAAAAAATAATTTTTTTGAAAATTAGAGAAATTGGCATAATTTACTTCATAATGCCCTATGGGCCAATAGATTAACACCTAAAGAAGCCATAGGAAACTCTCTATATTTTCTGGTATATGGGAAAGAATCCATTCTTCCAAATGGATCATACCTTCCATCTTTATAGCTTGCTCAGGCATCAAGAGGTCATCCCTCATCCTCTCTACAACAAAGGATTGATACCCTTCTCATGCTAGATAAAGAAAGGGAAAAGGATAAAGTTAAGTTCACTGCTCATCAGCAAGTAGTTAAAACATGGTTCGACAAACATAAGGCGAGAGAGAAAAATTTTGAAGTAGGGGACCTGTCTTGAAGTGGGATAAAGCAAACGAGTCCAAAGGAAAACACTCAAAGTTCAAAAATCTATGGCTCGGACCTTTTCAGGTGGTCAAGAAGATCGGGGCAGGCACATATTGGTTGCAAAATATGAGGGGTGAATCCGACACCCTCCCATTGAATGGCCAGGCCTTAAAAGAATACTTCTCTTAACCAAAAAAAAGTGTCTTTTGATGTTTTGTTTGAGTTTCTTTTTCTCTCTTTTTAGCATACATTTTGATCCGGATGAGTGTGTCGGTTTAGGGAAGACCGATTGTGAACTATTTTATTTGTCTTTTCTTTTTGCTTGTTAATTAATTTGTGTTCTGTAAAACAAGGGTTGATTTTAATAACTACAGTAAAATAGACTTTGCTCATGACCTGCACTTACATGAAAAATACGAGACGTTGGGAAAATACAAACTTTATCAAATCATATTTGTCTTAGTAAGTATACTACCCGGGGAAGAAATGAAATATCATCTTAGTGGCTTGGTAACACTAAATGGAAAGGTGGCTAGATGAAGAGAATCACATGTACCTATGGACAGAGCCAGGAAATGCCCCACCTTAATACTTACACCTTATCAAAAAATAGATATCGTCCTCTCTTAATCACTCTCAGAATTTCTGCCAAAAGAAAATGATCTATATTAAAAGAGTGTAAAGTCCGAGAGGTTATGCAGATAAATCCGCTGGAGCTATGGATGCTCATTGGTAGCGGAGCAAGATATGTGATATTGGGGTAACTCCATCGGGGCTATGGATGCTCGCTGACAACGGAGCAATTCCATAAGAAAAGGAATGATAGCTAAAAGGCCTCATGTTAATGTACACCCTACCAGACTCTTTTCTAGAAAGGACATGGATTGAGGTTAAAAGGAAAGAGGGTGGAAAATCATAAACCCCATAGGCAGATCCATATTTTTGAACCCGGGAATTTGTGTACACATTGATAGAAAAGGTTCTATTGAAAAGGAATAGAATAAAGCCAGAGGGTTTCTCAACCAATTTGCACAAACTAAGCACGAGGGAAGGAGCATAGATTCTGTGTTCGCCCAGAGAATTGCCAATGAAGCAATGACAAAGTCGACCTGCTGACGCCGATGCACTCATTGAATATCGGTTGATCGCTAGAATATCGATCTCCTCGTCTTAGTTCAAAATTTTACCCTCTAATACTGATTACCCCAGTTGATTTGCAATGCACCATATCTCTCGATATTGATTATACTAGTAAATGCGAAAATAGTCTGGTAATTCGATGGGACATCCCTAATTGAGGTAAGATAGATTTGTGCGTTTTGATAGACAAAATTTTCACGAAACCAACACCACAACCTCGCACGCCGACCAACAATTGAAATTTGAATTTTTCGATGAACTAGGAAGTAACCCACTCTTACGATACCAGCCTGTGTTGCATTTAATCCTAGGCATGATGAATATTTTGTAATCGATTGCACATATCGAATTTGCACTCCTGAATTGAAGACTTGATGCAAGAAGATAAGTATATGTTGTGTTTACAAGGCTATACCCAAACATGTTGTTTCATTTGCAAATCACTTATACCCCGAAGCATACAAGGAAGCAAGAGAAAGCATTGAGGAGATTATAATCAGCTCTCTGATTTTGATTACTAGTAAGACCATGTTAATTTCTTGCAAGCAAGAAGATAAGAATTGTTTTTATCATTTCTACACTTGCGATGGTGTCGATGACTCTTTTCAAGGTTGGTTGGTTACTCGCTATAACATTCTTTTCTTTTCTGCAGGAAAAATGCCTCCAAGAAATCCAATGACCAGGTGCTCACCAAGAATGCCCAAAAGGAAAGTAGCATAGATCGACGAGGGGTCTACATCGGGCGCTACAAGAGAGCTTGATTTTTCCTCAAAGGTGAAACAAGTTATTCGAACATCTACCAAAAAGGAGCTTTCCCAGTCTCCAACGTTCGACAACACAGAGGCAAGCACTAGATCTAAGGTGTTGCTCCTACATTAGGGAGATCTGTTTAACAAGATCAACCAGGAATATTACCTAGATTTTATACCACATAGTGACCCGGACGTTAGGATGTTGGATGATCAGGTATTCCCAAACATTTGACGATCATTCCTACATGTGGTGGCATGTCAAACCCTAGTTTTTCCCTAGATCGAGACCCTGGGATGGATAATTGACCACACAGATGCTATGAAATGTATAATCAATAATGAAAATGGTGAATGTGTTGGGGCCTTTCTTCGAATAGAGGTCCAAAAAAAATACAAACTCAGAGACCCGTAGGAAAGGATAAATACAAAGTTTATGGTCAAATTTTATGAGTTCGATGACACTAGTCGATTAATGGCCTCATGGTGGAAAGAAGACAAGAAATTCACAAACATGAGAAATGGATGGTATGACATGGTAAACCTCAGAAAGCCATATATTTATCTAATGGCTTTGATCTGTCGATTATATGGAGAAAGAGGTTGCTCCAATTTTTTAGAAGCATGGATTCCCCTGGCATATACTGTGGTGATTTATGGGAGCAAATTTAATTGGGGAGCCATCATTGCCAAACAGTTAAGCACTAACATATTGCAAGACTAGACACCAAAAGATGCAGAAACGCCAGCCTTTCACATGGCATCATACCTATTGGACGTGATATGTGCAAGGAATGTTTTCATAGGCATGAATTTAAGATGGCATGTTGTTGATTTAACTGTGCATGTTTATTTTAGCATTCTGTGGGAGAAAAGGTACAATATATTTTATTCCTTGATATGCAATGAGTTCATAGCCCGTGTACATTTCATCATATTTCAAAAATAATTCCCAAGGATTACATCGACAACCAAAAATATGGTTTCAAAAGTAGGCCACTGGTATTTTGACGAAAGCATCACTTATATCAGAGTGTTTGGGGCTACTGGCTCGCCACACTTACTCCATATTCGTGTCTCGGACCGGCTCATTGTGGGAGAATTTTTTTACTAGACCATTATGCAAGGCTATAATGCCACCTGGTGAAGGAAAAGAAGAGATATTCCATACCCTATGGATTTCATATAGTGTTTTACGTGGTAAAAGACACTGCACATGCGAAACAAGAAGGGTTGAGCTAGCTTGAGTATTGATTGCCCACAGGCCAATTTTGCAAGAATGATCCAAAGGGCTTGGTACTTCAACACATGTCATAGGTGTTATCATGTTGGCCATATTCACATGATAGCTTCAAAGATGAGATTTTCACTGAGGGCACTCAGGACTGGGAGGAAGTGCTCCATAGAAGGGATAACCCCAATATGACCATATTAAAAGCGATGTCTATGGATGAGAAAGTCAAGACAATAGAGTAGATAGCTCAAGAAGCTCTCAAGGTAAGAGAATAAAACAGAGCAGTATAAGCAACAAAGGCATGCAGGAGGGGGATTTTGTTATTCAAGGAAGCCCAAAGAGTTGTACCAAGGTTAGAATAATATCCCCCACTTAACCCTCTGATATAACCCTTGAGGGTTACCCCGACCGACACAAGCAATTGTGGGGAAGAGCTAAGTGGCTCAAAGAGAATTCCATCAAAAGAGACCACCAACCAACAAAACCCCAACCCAATGTCATCATGGGCAGGATCATCGATGACTACTATAGTTCAGTGGATGATAGCAAGAGCGTTAAGTGGGACAGGTGTGCCTAATGTCCTCATAAACTTAATTACCATATATGAGGATGAGGAAAGTTCATAGGTTTCACGCATAACCCTGGTACCAATCATAGAAGAGGAAGAACTAGGGGAGACATCTGCTCCAATTTCCGATGCTTTGATCCCAAATTCCTAGGAAGGTGACCATGAGGCTAGAATTTCTCTAGACAATGAATTTCTTGACCAATTGGTAGCATAGCTTCATAAGGATGGCTCCAAGAATGACTTGGGTGTTGGTGAACAGGAAGAAGAAAAGCAACAACCAAAAATTGACATCTCAACGGATGACCCCACAAATAATATTGATTCTTCACCTATCTCCCCAGCTAGGACAAAGACTCCACCATCCGAGGAGGACCAACAGGATGCCAAGTCACCAAAGAATACAAAAATCTCCCATGCTAAGGAATTACAAGAACCGGTCATAGAACATTTTTGCATGCTAGGAAGCCTAGGAAACACTTTGACCTGGGGAGACCAACATATTCCTGAAATAGTATATGAAATCATCGATATGCAGGTGATCTCTTATTATAGAAAAAGGAAAGTTGTGATGAGAAGAATGACCAAGAAAAGGAGGCTCACGCTCAATAGCACACTTCTCATCACCACAGAGGATATGATGGTCGACACAGAAAATACTAAGATGACTGAGCTGATCGAAGCAGGTATGGCTATAACCAATGCTACTTGATAGGGAAAGAAGGGGTGAAAGGAAGGTATCTTCCATGAAGAAAGAGTTGGATTATTTGCTCCATCAAGTAGAGTATTACCAGAATTCAAGACAGGTAGTAGTACTCCTGAAGAGTGAGTTCCGAGAAACGTATGCGCAATTCACAACTGAAAGGAATATATTCACCACTTTCATAACCGACTTTCAATAAGATATCCTCATGGGGATGGAAACCTGTAAATATGTGCAGAGGTGGTATGAGAAGGCACATCATGCCTTGGAGCGGATCAATTACATCAGTGAAGTGTAGAAAGGCCGAGACACAAAAGAGCATGGAATTCGAGTGTTGATGGATAACAACAACTCATGAATTAGGAAACCAATTTAATATTGGGTAACTATGGTCTAGGAACCTCAGTTTAAGATACAAGAAATATGGGGAGAGTGCGGGAAAATTTGGGAGATGAAAAACATTGACCTATCGGAGTTTCATCCACCTGAGGATTTCGCTGATTTTCATGGCATAGTCAAGAGACATAAATAGAAAGACTCAGCATGGGAAGTAGAGATTTCACATATTTCAAGCATGACCCCAGGTCAAGTGAAGAAGTTCATGGAACACCCAATCAAATCTCTCGCAGTCCTACAATGCTTAAGTGTCAAGCTAATCAGGTATAAGTAACGAGCAATATAGATAAAGGAGGTCTTCTCTGCCTCGATGGATCAACACATATTTCCATATGCAAATACATGTGAATATCTCTTCATAAAGTGGTCAGAGTATGAATCCACTTCAATGAAACCACTAGACGAGCAAAAGATAACAGATAGATAAATCTACCACGTGGAGTTTTCTTAATTTAACACAACTCTAGTAACTATTTTTATTTTTGTTATTTATTTTTATTTTTGTTATAAATAAGGGCATCGACCTGGGACAAGGGGTCAATGGTTTTGGATAGAAAGACGTTTTCTAGAATTTTGTAAGAAAATTATTTCTGTGCAAGTTATTTTAATTAAGAAGTTTTGTTTAGAACCAAATACACTTCTATCATCTAAGGTGTTAATGTGATTGGATCGAGGGGGGATTATCCCTATCTTCGGATTCAATATTTGTTGTTGTATTGAGTATGAGTTGTTGTTTCTGTTATTTAAAGTTATCTAATAATGCTATAATACAGTGCTTTTATTCTAGTTGATGAATAGAAATCAATTGTTTTAACTTGTGATTGATAATAGAGCATCGAAAATTACTTTTCTTGCACTAACTTATTTTCATGTATATGTTTTCCTTTATGTAATTGTTATCTCAAACAATGTTGAATGTCCACTAATCAAAATGGTATTAATGCTAGTTTGATTTTTTTTAGATATTTTTCATCTGCATGTTAAGGTATAGAGGTTATCCTAAAAAACCTATCCTTCTCCCAACACACTATTAACTTCCCTCTGCCATTTTGATTAAGATTTGTCTTTATTTTTTTATAAATATTAAGAAAAGAAACAAAAAGAGAATTGCCCAACCTGAGGAAAGGTTTCACAGAAAAGACACATCTTTTATTCATGATTAAATCCCATCAATAATTCTAGCCAGATCACGAATATGGAGAACCTTACCACTCATCAAACGCTTATGATTCTAATTGGGCCTCTTAATCAGGTTTGGTTCCTGTTGTTGAGTTAAAGGGACCTTGGACCCCTCAACAGGTCCATGATGGTGGAGTCCATGGGCTAGGTCATGTAGTGTGTGGGTTCATGATTTTTCATAATTTTACGTCTTAAGCTTCTTTGGATCTTTCATAAGGGTGCACATGCATGCTCTCACAGTGATGTTCATGGATTTACGGGTCACGATGATGTACATGTGCATATAATATAGAATTTTAGTAAACGAAAAAAATATTGTGGGCGTGAGGTAATAGAAACAGTTCAAAGCAATATCCCTATTAATGGTCCTTCTGAGTCCACCTTTGAATCATGTAATTATGTCCCTTCATTGTTGGATTACTGAGAGGGGGGGTGAATCAGTAATAGAAAAATTTAATCCTTTTTCACCATAAAATGCAAGTGTTATATCAATGTAGCATTATCATCCAATA
>CBVK0100462108.1:0-12277 GCA_900067695.1 Picea abies
TACATTTTTTACAAAATGGCAATTCGTGCCCAATATACAAAGTGACAACAAGTGTCCTAACAAAAAAAACATATATATCGTGGCCTAGATACAGAATGATAGTAGTTGGTCAATCATTGACCATATCCACCCTCAGGAGCATCCTGGAAATCTATGTTCTTCTCTTCCTCGAAGATGCACCTCGAGAGGTTCTAGGCCTGGGTGTGCTTCGATGCTCTGGAGACTGCACAAAGAATAAACAATGTTATAAGTTTTTTTCATCAATGAATTAATAGAAATACAAATTGATACTTTGTAAGTTAACCTAAGGCAAAATATATAATATGAAATTGTTAATCGTGTGGGTGTTACCCTCCTCCGCAACCCTAATCTCTCTGCAATGCCACCCTACATCAATTACAAGGATCAAGTCAAGAAAATTAAAAAAATATGTGTAAAAACAAATTCATGAAACATAAAATTTTTATCATCAATGCATTATCTCACTATGAATATCTCAGGCATCGATGGAGATTCATTGGTAGATGGAGCACTAGGTTGTACAACCTGCTTCGAGACAACCTCTACTGTCGTAGTCTCTGTCGATGGGGTCGAAAGTGGTGGTGGGTGTGGGTGGAATACAGGTGGGATGTGATGGACCTTCACAAGCTGTACAAGTGATTCCAACACCCTAGGCCCGGAGAAAGGAAACCTAGAAGCAACACCCAGGTGCCCAAGGGGTGCAATACTACTATACCTAGCAAATATATCGACAACCTGCATACATATGAATAAAATTGAACTATTAGTACCAAATAGTAAAATTCAAAAACATAAACACAAACAATTTGAGAATTATACGATATTTAACTTTACACATGATACATGTGACGCTGGTGACTTGACCATCCCAAATGAACAATCCCCGACATCGCCTGGTGCCAAATCCTGTAGAAACAAGAGAACATATAAAAAATTTGAGGATGTTATAAAATAAAGAAATGAATATGTTGAATCTATCAAATGTGATACATACCTATGTGTACGGTGCACCCAATGAACATGTTTCCTTTACTGCTACATCAGTGGTGGGGCTAGGCATTGATGCATCCATAGGCATAGAGAGTCTGTTGTTGGGACACAACAATTGCAAAACAACATACAATCAAATATATATATATATATATATACACACACACACACACAAAATACAAAATAAATATATAACGATGAAGAACATAGAGTGGATTAAGATACTAACCTCCTCCATGAAGCTATGTTTCCCACTAGGCTCTATAGTCCCATAGCATGTCTGCTCGCAACTCAAGCATCTGTGAGGTTCACATTGGACGACTGGTATGTGCATGTGCCCTCTCATCACTGTACTCTCCTATGCATGCTGACGGTCCAACTCCTCTATCAATGTCACTGGCAAGCACCTCTTGCTGATATAGTGCAACAAAGCTACTATGTTGCACTAGGCTACGAGTCAATTAAGATATGGCTAATTGTACATGTTGCAAGTTCTCTGCAACAGGAGGATGTTGGGTAGGGGGGTCAGGCCTTCGCTTGAGGGGACAAGGACCTAACTCGGGGTTGCGCCCGACATGCTCTTGGTCCTGTGCAGACCCTCGACCCACCCCATGAAAGTCACCAATGTCAAAGTAGTTGACATGCTTACCCATAATAAACTCAACCCATAATTTCCTCAGAAAATATAAGGGCATCTTCATGTTATTGCAGGGAGGCTTATCAAAAACCATGTACCACCTATCCATCCACGTTTTATTAATCTATGGATGGATGCACCAATCAATGGGGATGTGTTTCCTGGTCAATGGTAGTTCTTGTCTATTTTTAGGATCCCTATAAATATACAATATTTGTTGTTTTGAAATGCCCAGTTCTTTGACGTGGTTTCTATCCAAACCAATGCTATAGTACTAATATATTTGAGCCCTATAATCAGAAATAGAGGTAAATTTCCCTTGGGCACTTGCAATGGACTCCATAATGATGTCCAACAAAGTGGTTAAGGAGACTCTCTTAGGCTCTCTAGTCTCCCTTAATTATTCCTCAAAGATTCATAATATAACCAACTCCTCATCAATTTCAATGTTTACATTGTGTGGTCGCTTTCTTCTGAGACGTTTAAATTGTCTTGGGGTTCCATTGTATTATATATGCTGCAATTTAAAAGCCATGGCATGTAAATTAGGTTCATTTTTTTATTTAAAATACAAAATTACCATTTTTTTAACTTAGATTATTGGGAGCAAAATACTAAATCAGAATGACTAAATTGGATTAAAATTAAGAAAAATGTAACATACATGGACACGGTGGCCCCTCCTTTTCTTCCTCCTCTTTAGCTCCATTATATTTTCCCAATGAGAAAAACGTGAGGTGGTTCTTTAAATATGTTTGTCAATAAAACAATGTGAACGCGACCTACACGTTTTTTCCACTAAATCTAGATGGCAATAGGAACGCTTGTGAGTGTTCTTAATCATGCCCTTGCCACTTTTTCGACGAACTTCATTACTCAATCATTGAAATTTCAATCTACCACATTCATTTTATTTTTCAACTAAGACTCAAGTTCCACTAGACTATAGACTTGACTCACTTGACTAGAGTGTTTCCTTCATGGGACTATTTTTATGGATGCAATATATGTAATTATCTCCATAATTACATAATGCAATATATGTAATTATCTCCATAAGAAAGGTGCCTTCAAAGTAAAGCAATCCATCCTCACCAGTCGATCATTTTCAAGTCCTCTATTCTGCAACATTTTTTAGTTGACAAACGATTATTCACATGGTTGGGCGTTTCTCACCTGCTCTTATTCATCTTCATACAGGTCGATTTTGTAGTTTGTAAATTGTATCGTCATTTTCCGTAGCAACCTCACTTTGCCCTTTCACAATATAAGGTGTGCACCATTTTTAATATTCAGAACAAAAAGCAAAGTCGATTGCAACGACTGAAACCTCCCTTAGTGGTTAAATTCATCGAACGAACAAATTCGACCAGAGCCTCGACTTCAGTCCAAAATTCGACCAGACTTCGAACTCGACCAGGGCCTGGACTTCAATCCGAAATTTGACCAGAGAATCCGACCCTCCTTTGTTCCAGCCAATGGAATTCCTTAATCAACAGCAAAACCATCGCCATTGCAAAAAAAATGACAGAGAACTCGTCACGTAATATAGTAATTGCAGACAATATCTTCCTAACCTTTCGCCGTGGCTGTCAGCTTCGCCAAGAGATCCCAGAATAGGGTCCACTTTGTTCCTCTGGGAAGTTTTTATGTCGAATTCTTTTTACACATCGTGCTATAGTGTTTCCGTCAAGTGGCATTGATGGAAACATAACCATTCCAGGGAGCTGGGACTTCTTCATATGATAACACAGATCGCAACTTCCCTTTGTTTATTAGCAGGTTGAAGATCTCGAGATCATCTCTGGGTTGATTGTCGATTCACTAACTCGGCAGATGGTTTGTTAATTACGTCGAAAGGGTACACCTATTGACAATGGGCACATTTAATAGGTCTTTAGTTTTTAATAAGTTTTTTATGGACGAGATTAAATATGCCTAGAATAGTCTTAGTCGTCACAATAAATGAATGGCTTTGATTTCATCCATTAACTTCCGAGCTGTTATAAAGACATTCGTTTATATGTTTACTTTTTTACATTTCCTTAATCGTGTTTAAAAATTATTGTGTTCACTAACTTATTGCCACGTCTACTTGATTAAAAAATATTAAGATATTAAGATGGCTGCGTCTCTGTGCTGGCATCACCAATGATCGCCAGTCGGAAGTTTAACAGCCAGCCGCCTTTCAACGTTCACCAACGGCGAGTTAACGACTGTGCTAGTGTTATATTACATTAACATTATATTATTTAGGTTATATTACATTCATATATATGATCATCTAATTTAGGTTATATTACATTCATAGATATGATGATATTTATGAGGCATAGGATCCCTCAACACATGGAGTCAATATTCCCTTAAGATTATAAGTGTTTTTTTAATGATGGGTTTCATTTGACAATTTTTCAACATGGCTTCCTCACAATAGATTAAGATTTTTTAACAATAACTCTCATTTGAAAATGATAATCAACTAGAAACTGCTGTAAATGGCCACATTTATTCAAATCTCTAGCAATGACTCTTATTTGTCAGCTTAATATTTTTAAACAATAACTCTCATTTGAAAATGATAAACAACTAGAAACTGCTATAAATGGCCACATTTATTCAAATCTCTAGCAATGGCTTTTATTTGACGACTTGCCAACATGGCTTCCTAACAACAACTTAAGTTTTTTTAACAATGGCTCTCATTCAATGATAAAAAACCAACAATGGTTGGAAATGGTCACCTTCATTCAAACCTCACATGGATTTCCACCATAGAGCTATTGGGCCCTTAAGACTAGAAGTGCTCTAATACCAATTGAAAGAAGTGAAATTAAATGTAATTTTTTTTTAACAATGATTCTCATTCAACAATTATCCATGGCTGCAAAAGGCCACCTTTATTCGAACCTCCCATGGATTACTACCATGGAGCTACTAGGCCCTTAAAAGTATAAGTGCTATAATACCAATTGAAAGAAGTGAAATAAAATGTAAAGGTTTTTTAACAATAGCTCTCATTCAACAATTCTTCAACATGGCTTCCTCACAACAACTTAAGTTTTTTTAACAATGGGTTTCATTCGATAATTGTAAACAACCAACAATGGTTGCAAATGGTCACCTTCATTCAAACCTCCCATGGATTACTACCATGGAGATATTAGGCCCTTAAGACTATAAGTCCTCTAATAACAATTGAAAGAACTGAAACCAAATGTAAAACTAACAATTGAACTCACACCTGAAAATTAAGGAGGAGAAATGGTGGAAAATCCAATACTAGTCAATCAATATTATTCACAACATTGGTACACACACATTACATTGGTTGTAACCACCTAAGCATAAACCTTAACCCTAATGATGACACCTCCTCATGTAATTAGTGTAATTGATACTCCACATATAATAGACTTAACATAAATACTCTATCTTATATTTTAAGAATAGGCTAACATATTTTCCCTACAATTGTCTTTTCTTATCCATACCTTGAAATTTACTCATTTAGACCTAGTGCATCTTAGATATCTTCCTTACATGTGTCTTTTCTTCTTAGAGTTTATTATGCTAATATCTTTATGTCTTTTACTTAAGAGTCTCTTTAGATAAACTTGGGCTCATGTATTTTCTTATCCAAAGTTGCACATGTGATCCGGATTATTTTTGGAATGAAATGAAAGAAGTGATATTATAATGAAATACACATAAAAATTGTCAAAAACAGAGAAATGAAACAATACATGATTTCTATTAATGAAATAAATACAAAGACAGTAAAAATACAGAGTGCAAGACTTGCTAGAATGGTGCCAGCTTTATCTATGAGAAGAGATGTGACAGCTATGCTCATTTGCAAGAAGATGATTGCAATGAGACTCTGAAGGACTTTTTATGATAAACATGAATACCAAAACCCTAGACATCCAAAAACCTAACCCTAGGAGATGAAGCGCCAAAAGTCATGTGGGTCTCGTTGGGGTAAGTTAGTACATTAACTCCCCGGGGTCATAAATTTTGCATATGATCTCCGTTTTAGGCGTGTGATAGCCCGTTGGAAAGGTCTTTTCGAGAATATGCATTATGCCATCAAAATCTGACTATGTCTATAATTTGATTATGGAAATCCAAGAAAACATTGTTTAGATCCCCAAGAAAGCCCTGGAAGTACATAAAGATGTACTAACATGAAAAATTCCAAAATAAGCCAATTGGAATAGGTGGGCGACCACCAATATCCACCTGGATGTTGTGTAGGGCTTCAAAACATCCCTATAATTGAAAAGAAATGTCTCTATTACAGAGAAACTTGTTGAACTGAAAACTGTCAAGATGAGCCAGTTGGAATTTGGAACAGGTGGGTGGCCACCAATATCCACCTAGATCAATCCTGCCCCCTTAGGAAGTGACAATCTCCATTGTGTTGAGTGCCTAGGGAAGAAGAGAAAACGTTTTATGAATCCGAATCCTGGTGAGTTGCATGCCTTGTTGGAGAAGTTGTGTTGCTTGGTATGTGGAAGGCTATCACGAACTTGTTGTTGGAAGGGTTGAATCTATTCCACCAACATGTTGTCTCCAATCTTGACGGGGCATTATGTAGGCACCATTGTGGGTGAAGAAACACTATATGTTTTCTCTTATGCAATCTTCTTCTGCTAGATAGAAGGTGTTGAGGTTGCAGTGGTTGTAGTGGCCTTCTATGCATCCTTTGAAAAAACTGTGAAGAGGATGAATTTTGTAGTATGAGAGATTACCTTGTGGCACTGTTTTGGTGGAATAACAGTCAGAAGTACCTCTGGTATCCTATAGAGCTAACCCACTAGAGTAATAATGACACTACGGGGTCGAGACTCATAAACAACATGATGTTTCCACATATATGGTTGGCCCAAAACAACATCACAGACATCAAGAGGGGCAACATCACACACTACCTCATTCTTGAAGGGTCGGATGCCATAGGATAGACTACACCATTGGCTGACACGAAGATCTCGTCCCTAGTGAAGCCACCCAATGTTGTATGGTTACAGGTGTGGTGTTGTCGACAACCCCAATTGTTTGACAACCTCAGTTGATATGAGGTTCTTATGGTTGTCGCTATCAACAATGAAATGCAATGGGGTCCCCTTCACCCACATCTGTGAATGGAAGAGGTTCTCCCCCTCTTCAAGATCTTATGGTTGAATTGTTGTGGTCGCGGAAATAGCAATGGGGTTTGCGTCGATGATCTGTCTATTTTCAATGTTTTATGGATTAGATTTTGAATCTGGGTTCGGCTCCTTGTCTTTGACCTCAACCACCAATGACTGTTTCGAACGACATTCATCGGTGTTACACCAGGGGATTTTGTGGAAGTTCTACCACTTCCCATTGTCATTCTTCATCTTTCCTTTACCCTTATTTTCCCATGTCTTGGACTGGTTGTCGGGAGGTTGTTGGTTAGCGTCGTATTTACCATGCTTTGGTTGTTGCGGATTTACAAACCCAAACTCCCATTTGTTCTGGTGCCTAAATTTCTTCTCTATTTTGACAACATATCGATAGGCATCTCCCAATGATGATATGTTTAGGAAATCCATTTCGGTTTGGATGTACCTATGTAGAGACCCATAGTATTTCAGAACCAGATGTCGCTCGGAGTCTTTGATATCCAACTTGGTGCACAAGGTATGGAAAGTATTTGTGAACTCTGAAATTGCTTGGATCTTCTCTTGCCGCAGTGTAGTCCATCTCATGTACTGGTCTTCATAGTTATCAACAAGGTAGTATTGTTCCATGAACGCATCCACACAAAAATCCTAAGTGGGCTCGACCCCATATATTCCAGATTCCTCTGTGGAAATTTTCTCCCAGTAAGTTTCCCACCAATGTTTGACATGGGGGAGATCCTTGAGGAGTGAGAAGGTGATATTTTCCTTGTCAGAAAAATTGTGAATAGAGAAATAACCTTCTATCATATTCAACCATTTTTCTAAGGCATATGCATCTATCTGACCTTCAAATACGAGAATATCAAAATTAACTTGTACTTTGAAGTGATACAGATTTTATGAGCATAACGAAATGAATACAAATTATTAAAATATGTTTAACAAAGAATAACATAGATACAATAAAATTAGTTTCTATTCAATAAAGAAATAAGCTGAAACTGTAAAATGCAACGGAAAATAATCTTGTTGGAATGGTGGTAGATTATCTCTGAGAAGAGATGTAACAACTGCATTCATTCGCAAGAAGAATATTACAATGAGGTTCTAAAGGAATTTTTACAATAAGCATGAAATAAAAAACCCTAAACATCAAAAATCCTAACCCTAGGAGATGAAGTGCCAAAATTCATGTGGGCCCCGTTGGGGTAAGCTAATACATCAACTTCCTAGGGTCGTAAATTTTTCATACGATCTTTGTTTTAGGCGCACGATAATGTGTTGGAAAGGTCTATCCAAGGACTACACATTTTGTCATCAGAATATGAATTTTTCTATAACTTGATTGTGGCGAGCCCTAAAAACGTTGTTTAGGGCCTCAAAACGACCCCAGAAGTTGGGGATCCAAAACTAGGAAAAACCTACCAACCTAGAAAAATGCCAAAAGGAACTAGTTAGAATAGGTGGGAGGCCACCAACATACATCTGGATCAATCCTCCCCAATTAGGAAGAAATGGTGTCCATTGTGTCGAGTTCCCCCTTAAGATGAGGAAATGTTTGTTGAATTTGGCCCCGGGTGAGCCAGTTGCCTTGGTGCAGGAGTTTCCCTACTTTGAAAAATCGATAAAGTTGGATCCCTTGACCTATGTATCCATAATATGATTATTGGATGCATGTTTCATGCGGTCAGGGTTGATCTTTGTTGGTGTCAATTGCTTTGCTATCTCTGAGGTGTTCGATAATGGTGGGAAATATGGCTGAAGGAGAGCCACGTTGAATACTGGGTGTAGGCCAAGGAAGGGATGAATGTTGAGCTCAAAAACATTGTCACCCACAACCTTGGTGATGGTGTACCACCCATATCGGAGTGGGTGAAGCTTCCGATGGGGCTCTATAAGGCGTTCTTTCTACAAGTGCAACCAAACTTTGTTGCCCGCCTGAAACTTATGTGGCACCTGATGCTGATCATAGCGTTGATTTTACTTGGCATTGGAATTTTGTAAACTATCCTGAACCTGTTGGAGGATGTGATAGATCTGCTCAATGAACTGGATGTGATAGATCTGCTCAATGAACTGGGTGGCTTTGTCAACTTCAGGGGGAGAAGGGAATGAGTCATTCGAGGTGGCCGCCATGGGTAGTGCAACATCCATGGGGCCCAATGGTTAGAATCCTAACCCCACCTGAAAGGGGCTATGGCCAATTGAGCTATGTAGGGCTCAGTTGTAGCTATGCTGGACATAGGGAAGACTCTCATCCCATGTGCGGGGGTGCTTGGAATTGTACATGTACAAGATATGCACGATCATCTAATTGACCACCTTAGTTTAGCCATCTATCTAGGGGTGGAAAGCAGTGGATTTGGTGATCTTGGTGTCCAACAATGACCATAGGCTCTACCAGAATGTGCTGAGGAACTGAATGTCCCGATCTGAGACAATGGTTTGTGGGATTCCAAAATGTACCCATACTCATTCAAAGAAGATCCTGGTAGTGGCCTCTAATGTGATTCTCTTCTTGTAGGTGTCCATAATCGCCGTCTTGGAAAAGCGATCAAAAACCACAAAAAATAGTCATTTCCCTTCTTGGTGGACGGAAGGCCTGACATGCAATCCATTGAGATGAATTCTCATGGCCTGTCAGGAGTAGGAAGAGGGGTGTACATGCCCTGTTTCTTAGTGTTCTATTTGACAATAGCACAGGCAATGAAGGACCTGATATACTTGCCAACATCATGTTGAAGTTTCAACCAGTAGAAATGTTTCTGCAACACTGCCACTGTCTTTTTGACGCTGATGTGTCCTGCCACCTGACTGTAGTGAGCTTCCCAAATAAGTTTCGCTCGCTCGCTTGATGGAACACAGAGATGGCCCAGACGAAACAACAACCCATCCTGAAGATGGAAATTAGTGACAATTGAGATTGCACCCAAAATTTGGTAGGTGGTGGAGAAGTTAGGGTCTATCTCATAGAGGTGGGGCCATCTGGAGGTCTCATGGCCACAAGTGTCTAGCACTGTGGTGAGTGTCGCGACTGGAGGTCAGCCGAGGAAATCAACAAATTGGTTGGTACTTCCTATTTTATACTTGATGTTGAGGTGGAATTGTTGCAAGTATGTGGACCACTTCTGATGGCGATCATTTTGCAATTTTCCTTGTGTTTGCATGAACTGCAATGTCTTATGATCAGTGTGGATTACTGTCTCCTTTCCAAGAATGTAATGTCTCCACTGGAAACAGGCTTGCATAATGGAGTACATTTGTTTGTCATAAGCAGGGTACTTACGAACAACATTTTATAGTGTCTCACTATGATATGCCACGAGGTGGCCATGCTGAGTGAGAATGATTCCCACAACATAGTCTGAAGCATCTTTCTCGATCTTAGAGGGTTGTTGCAGGTTTGATAATGAAAGTACTGGGGATGAGCACAAGCACTGCTTCAAATCATTGAAATCTTGTTGTTGGGACATGCCCCACACAAAGTTTTCCTTACCACCACCCTTGGTTACTTGGCTGAGGGCCCATGCGATATAAGAGAATCCCAACACGAACCTGCAATAGAAATTGGCAAGGCCCAAGAAGCTCCGAAGCTCAGTGAGTGTGGTTGGCACTGGCCAGTCACAGATGACTTGGATCTTGGATGGATCCACATGCACACCATTCTGATCAACAATGTAGCCTAGGTAATGGACCTTGTCCATGTCGAACAAGCATTTTTCCAAGTTGGTATATAGCTTGTGTTGTCGCAGGGTGTGTAGAACTTGATGAATATGTTGTAAGTGTTTCTCCCAAGTCTTGTTGTAGATGAGGATGTCATCTAGATACACCACTACAAAATTATTGGTGAAAGGTCGAAGGATATCATCCATCATCCTCATGAATGTTGTTGGATCATTTTTCAAACCAAAGGGCATGACCAGCCATTCGAAAAGACCTTCTTTTGACTTGAAGGCAGTCTTCCATACATATGTCTGTTCTATTGGGACCTAGTGGTAGCCAAACTTCAGATCAATATTACTGAATTATTTGGCCCCTGTGAGCTGATCAAGGAGGTCATCGGTTCGAGGAATTGGGTACCGATTTTAGACTGTGATTTTATTCAGGGCCTGGTAATCAATGAATAATTGCTAGGTCCCATCTTTCTTCCGCACTAGCACAATTGGGCTCCCATAAGGAAATGAGATGGGATGGATGTGCCCCTTGTGGAGCAGTTCTTGGATTTTCCTCTTGATCTCCTCATTTTCTAACAGAGGGTGGTGGTAGACTAGTCCATTGGGTAGCGGTGCGCCAAGGGTCAGATCGATGGGATGCTTGACCTAGCAGTGTAGAGGTATCCCGATAGGTGAAGAAAATATATCTGAGTATTCTTCCATGACCTTATCCACTTGCTTCTGTTGAGTGGAGAGATCGGTCGCAGAAGCCCTAGATGTGGTTGCGATCTTTCACTCGCTCTGAGAGAGAATCACGAAGAAGACAACTTTCCCGGTCTCAGAGATGACCTTCTTGCGTTTCTTGGAAGAGATCAAGGAAATAACACTAGGTGGGACTGAATCAGGTATCTTGTACAATTTCTTGTTCAAAGTAATAATAACAGTATGAGGCCTAGACTCATATACAACATGACATTTTCATAAATAAGGTTGGCCCAAAAGAACATTACAAACTTCGAAAGGAGAAACATCACACAATATCTCATCTTTGAAGGGCTTGATGTCATACGATAATCTACACTGTTGGTTGATGCGAAGATCGCTTCCTTGGCAAAGCCATCAATGGTGTAGGGTTGCGGGTGTGGCGTTGTCGGTAGAGATAGATGCTTGACAACCTCTGTTGAGATGAGGTTCTTCTGGCTATTACTATCAACAATGAAGTGCAACGAGGTACATTTTACCCACATATGTAAATGGAAAATGTGCTCGCCTTCTTCTGGCTCATCTGGTTCACTTTGTTGGAGCTTGGTGGCACTGGGTTTCGCATCAATGATACGTTTCCCCCTTTCCGGTTCTGAATCAGAGTTGGAACCCACATCTGATTCAGAGGCTTTAACTTCATCCACCAACAACTACTTTGAGCGACAATCAACAATGTTATGCCAAGGGATTTTATGGAAGTTGCACCACTTCCCAGTATGTTTCTTTGTCTTTTCGGTATCCTTCTTTGCTTGCGGCTTGGACTGGTTGTCGTGATGTTTTCCATCTTTCCTCTATCCTTTGTTCTACGAGTTGGGGCCTCCCTTTTCTGGCTTTTGTTGTGAGGGGTTCCCAAGCCCAATTTTCAACGTCTTTTGTTTGAGCTTCTGCTTGATTTTGATGACATATCAATAGGCCACACCCAAGGACAAGATGTCCAGAATTTCCATTTCGGTCTGGATGTATCTATGCAGAGAACCACAATACTTGAGCACCAAATGTCGCTTAGAATATTGCTCCTCAGCAGACCGGAAGAGCGTCGTGTAGGGAAAGAGTGTAGA
>CBVK0100462109.1:0-12277 GCA_900067695.1 Picea abies
CTAATGTACTATGCCCCAATTAAGGGGTAATGTGCCACTATTTAGGGCTTAACAAGAACCTCAATTATTGCAATGATTTAATTTGTAGGTCACAGTTGGTTTATGGATAAGGTATTTCAAGTAGATTAGATGGAATGAATGTCTCATATGAAAGATTAAGCCTTTATCCAAATAAGTAACAAAAAATTATAATGTCAAGGGCATACACCTTGAAAGCTTGAGACTTTATGAACAACATGAAAAGAAGAAATAGAACAAAGTCATGAACACATAAGCTAACAATCTGTCCATCTCACATATTCATCCAAAAGACATTTAGATACAAAACATTATCTTGGATCAAAATCAAAATATTCGAATACAGATTACAAAGAAAAAAAAATTAATGGAAAAATATTCACTACAATTTGATATGAACTTGTATGACAATATATGCATTGAAAAAACTTGTCTCTGCATTGAAATAAGAAGAATTAGAGAAGAAATACAATAGAGACTCAGTCAAACTTAATAAAGTAATTGATCTCTTAGCACAAAGTGTTGTAGGTTCTGTACAATATGATTTCCAACCTTCACATGGGTTCTTCAAACTCTGCCCACTCGAATCTCTTCTCTTCCCAAAGGAAAAAGAAGAAAAACTCCCTCCTTCTTCCTCTATTTGTTTTACAATATATAAGTTTATCATTACAAATATAAGATCCAAAATAGGTGGATCTAAAACAAACTAATGAATAGGTGGATATTTATGACATCTAATTCCCCAAATCAAATCCATGAGGTGGCTGCCATATATTCTGTTAACTGAGTATTTTTAGGAAACCAAATTGGTGAATTTTTGGAAAAATCATCCTTAAAGCACCACCTTTATCTCCCAAACGATGCACTTTTTATGGAAGCGGTCTGAGTGGTACTCAAATTGGCCCATTCTTGAGAAAACCCATGTTTTAATGTTATGATATTCAACCTTATTTTCTTTAGGAGACACGTCAGAAGACGATGACAAAAACAATCACCTATATGAAATTTTGTTGAAAATTACTTTAATGAATGTCTTGTATTTTTGCAATGTAGACCCACAAGAGATCTAATACAAACTTGAAAATTTAGAGGAAAATATGTAAAGGAGGTAGATGCATAATATTGATCTTGAATTTGTCCTCAAAATCCATGATTGGAAGCGATGTAAAAACATAATTCATATTTTCCTGTAGCGTACATTAACAACTGCTAAAACAGGGGTACTATAGAAAACATGGTCTTTCTATAGAGCACATTTTTTTATAGCGTAGGTCAAAATTTAACAAAAATGCTCCTTCAAACTGTTTAAATTGATGGAGGCCTTGAAAAAGGTGTTAGAGTGGTGACCTTTCTCAATTCAACAACCATATAAAACACAAAATATGATGAAACCTTGCAATGCATATTTAGAAATAATAATATTTTTGTGATGCAAAAATAACTAGATTTCTGTAGCAACAATTACCCACCCTCCAACTATAGCCATCCATATTGTGATCAGTTAAAACCAATGTAAGCATATTTAACATGAATTATTTCAGGCAATAAAATCTATCAAGGCAAAGAAAAAATGGTTCAAAGACACAAAATATAAACAAGTATAAAGTAAGTAAAGCAAAGGTTTAAGTTTGTGAAAAGGATTTGTAAGTCAGGGTAGGCTTAGGAATAGAGGTGGTTTTGAGAAAATCAGTTTAGGTACTAACAAGAACAATGATAGTTATACACATGTAGGACCTTATGAGAGAATTTTGATGTACCCTACTTTGACTTTCCTCCCTTCACTATTAGGGATTTCCATTCATTCCTCTTCATTTAGTTATGATTTTCCTAGCTACGAGTGCAATATATTTTCCCTCAACCTCATAATATATTTTAAATGAAAAACAATTGCATAATTAGCATTATTTATAACTGTGACATAATTCAATATGAATACACACCAATCTTATAAATTGTTGATTTTTTTTTTAACCACATTCATTATTAACATGAATCTTCCATCTAAGTAACCATAATTCCATAAACAAAAATCACATATTTCCCATCAATTTATGGAATAACATTGTAGAATACAAATAAAGTAATTCCATATGGAAATAAATATGAACAAGTTGTGCCCCCAAAACTTTCTACTAAAATTCTCTAACTTAAGAGGCTTTTAGTAGCCCCTCCCCCCTAATAAAATTTTGTCAAGGTACTGTATCACTACACATTTGACGTGATACTAACTTAGAAAACTACTACTTTTCTAATATATTATAAACCCTAACCCTACAAGAAATCATAAGCATCTAAGACATTGAGTTTTCTTTACTTGTTTGTTGATTCACACTTATTCGAAAAAATAAAATTTGAAGTCGTGCTCAATCACATGGTAATTCTTCATCGATCTAGTAATGCTTGTAAGCCATTGGTCTGTTTCTCACCAAGAAAATACTCTTCATAATGAGATATATCAATTCATCTAATTTATATTCATATACAACCTTTTCGATAGTAATATCAGAAATAGTTCCGTCATAATCATTTATGTCGGAAAACCTTTCTACCTTGATGAATTTAGACCTTGATGAAGCTCTTTCCAATAAATATTTTCTTCTAACACACACTTTCATGCTAAGTCTCATAGTGATTATTATGCTTATGTGTCATCTGGTTATTGGTTTGTAAATCTTGTCTGAATAATAAAATTTTAATGCTTAAGTGGGTCCCTCACAAAGCAAAGGACAATACTTGGCTAACCCGGTTTGGATGATTTATTCGTTATCCATAATATTTAATTTATCTACAGGTAAAATGTTGGCACAAGAACAATTATCGAAAAGGGAATATCGTTTGATACCTTCTTGTCAAAGTTAAAATATTTCTTAATTTCCCCTCTCTGACGACAAATGTCCCGACCACACAATTAAAGAGCTGGTATTTAGAGTCATTTTTTGAACTTTACCCTCCTATAAGAATCCTTCCGGTGGTTCACAAGGAAACATAATTTACCAATATGTAACTCTTGGTCCTCGACATACATATCAACACAAACAAGGGAATATTACTAGATACTCTCTTCATAAATCTAAAGAGTGATACGGATTTTCCCTTTCCGATGGTAGTTCCTTCTAACTACATGCTATTAAGGAAATATTGATGTAATATGTAATTTCTAATCCTCGACACACATCCAAATTCTAGGAGGAATATTATTTGATACCCTTCCATCGGAATGAAGGATGGTTGTGAATTTCTATCTCTCCGATGATAGCTCCATCCGATAACACTCTTGGAGCTATTTGAGCCTAACTGTTGACCATTAAACCCTCAATACACAAATATGAGAGAGTTGTAGCGCCAAATGCATTAATGGTGAAGTGATATTATGCTTGCAAATACGTTGTCGCACACTCAACATTAATTTCATGATTTAGGGAAAATTTATATCTCCATAATAATCTCAAAACCCTACTTATCTCAATATTTACCTCCATGAATTTGTTAGAACACTCTACTCTACATACTGTGATCTTGAGCTAGCTATAAGACTTGACTTCATTTCAGGAGTAACATGTATGCAATTGCTTTAAATTCTATATTGTTGTATTGTTATATCTATAAATAGACTTATGTGTTGTTCACTTGTTTTAGGACACAACATCTATGCCATGTCACACACAAACACATGAAATTTGAAAAATCGCATAGCACCTATGCCAGTTCCTATACCCATACCTACAGTGAACCCAAAAGATGTCTTGGAAAAAGATACCACCTATCATACTGGGGTGCACCATTTCCAAAGAAATGATAAAATTTATAGGATATTCAACATGAGAGGATTCGCATCTGAAGACATATATCTGGGGGTTTACCAGAACATCCAAAAAAGTTACATTCACCAAGTGGTTGCCTGAACGACATTGTTTCTTTACAATGAAGCAACTAGATGGTGTCTTAAACAATTTAACCAGAGCACAACCATGACCGTAAGAAAAATAGGGGTCCAAATAGCATCTTTGAGGCCTGAAGATATTAACCTCCAATATCACCTTCCAATGTCCACAGTGTTCCTAAACGACCCATTTATGAAAATCTTCAACAAAGATAACACATATTTTTTCGAATTGATAGAAGATTGGTGGGTCGATGAAGATAGGAAAATATAAACAAGGACATAGGCTAATTCCTACCCATGAATTTAAGGGACTATACAAGAGATTGATTTCTATGTTGAAAACGCTGTATGGGGAAGAAAATAACAACCATTTTCAAATGGAATGGATATCCATGGCTTATACAGTGGTAAAAATAGGTCAAGTATTCAACTAGGTGAAAATACTAACTTCCAACATCTGCCAGAACTTTAGGAATGTCTCAAGCATGAAAAACCAACTTTCTACATGTTTTCATACCTTACAGATGCTATCTTCTCTTCTGTACAATTTCTTGCATTTGGATGGAATTGGAACTAGGAACACCCCCCTATACATGTATACTACTCAGAATTGTGGGATATGAAGTAAAAAAGGTACATTTATGACATTTGTGATTTTTTCCTTCCCCCATTACATATCATAATTTTTGGTTATTAAACATATAAAATATCAAAAGAGTCCATGGTGGGAATGAAAGGTATCACAAATTAGTATCTAGGAAAACATTAAGCATACATTAGGGTATATGGAAATTCAGAGGCCCCTCCTCTTTCATAAGTATGTCCCTGGTTGACTTCTTATTAGGGAAATTGCCTATTATACCATGATAACATGAATCACCTCATTTTGTTCAACTAACAACAAAAATATTTGGCCTAGATTCCCTATCCATATAAGAGGCTACACATTGTTGAATGATCCTCATACCAGAAAAGAGGGATAGACTCTACATGAAAGATGCCTATGCCTAGGAGAAGCCAAAGGACATGAAACCCAAGACACAACACTTGATCATGTAAAATATGTTGGTCTCACTCATCCAGTAATACATGTAGTGGATTTCGAAGAAGAGGTATTTAAAGGAGTTTTATTTTTTGAAGAAGTATTATAAAGGATACCACATGATGTAGCCAGAGAAAATATTTTAGCCGATGAGGAAGAAAGAAGAAAAATAACTCAAGAACAATTCTAACTACTTCTAGAAAAGGACCAAGAGAAGTTACAGGAAAAGGAACAAGAAGAGAAAAAGAGGGTGGATGAGATACATCAAAAGGCCATTACAATAGAGGAAGAATACGAAAAAATACGAGAATAAAAGAAAAAGAACTAGGAGGACACCAAAGGAAAAGTGAAAATTGAGCCCAAGAACGTCCCCAAAGCTAATGAGAAGAAGACAATGAAAGAGGAACTTAAAATTCTTGCTGATGAGAGGAAGAAAAATAAATATGAAGAGACAAGAATCTCAACAAGATGCACTCCGAAAGAAAAAGGATGAGGAGGAGAAAAATAAACCAACAGTAGAAGCAAAAACACAAAAAAGGGTTGAAGAAGAAAAACAAAGATTAGCAGCAGAAGAAAAAGTTAAGAATAATAAGGAATATGAAGAACAATAGAAGGCTACAAAGGCCGAAGAAAAAAAGAAATATGATATGGAAGCAGAATGGTAAAGACAAAAAAAATTAAATGAAACTCAAAACAGTCCAACCACTCCAAATGTAAGCATAGTGAACATTCCTCCCCAGGAATGTACCCCTCTCATGGATATTCCATGTAATGCCACCTTCTCCTCACAAGTGATGAATTTAGATGATTATATAACATCAGTAGGGGATCACTATTGCAGTAATAAAACTAAATGGATTGAGAAAATATCAAACAAGAGGAAAACAAAATATACAACTGTTAGCCAATCATCAACAAAGAGAGTCATTGAATGGAAAACAAGGTTAGATCCTAGATAAAATTCCAATCAGAAAACCTCTGCACTCCATGCATTTGCAGGAGAAGATTCAATGTCTGTATTTGAAGTAGCTACAACCCTAGACACTGCACAATCCAAAATTGTTGAGTTTGAAAGACCAACCACAACTACTAAAAACCTTCACAGAGAAGAATTGCACAAATCCTTACAAACTAAAAAAGATGAAATTAATATAGAGTCTGAAAGGAAATCACACAAATATCAAAATTTTCATAGAGAAGAGTTAGATTCCCTTAGACAGGAGCACTCTAAGGACATAGAGAGGCTGAAAAATAGGCATGCACATGAATTGGCCAATCTACAAGCAAAACATGTTGAAATCAACAACTTTGTTGAACAACAAGAATACAAGATTCTAGGGTTAGTGTTAGACAAGGAGAATCTTGAGAAAGATTGTGAAGAAAAAAAAGCAACAACCCTCACCCTAGAAGTAATAATAGTAGAAGCCACCACCCTCAATGAAGAAATGGAATTAGAACAAAAAATATGCTTCAACATATTAAATGATATATAGAAGGAAAAGGATGACCAAATAAGGCTAGAGGATCAGATCGACGAGATCAAATACAAATATCAAAAGGATAATGATTCATTTGATAGGATCATATATTGGAAAGGAGTATACAAAACCCCATCTAATACCTTGCCACTTTACAGTAGTAAGCAAAAGCTAAAAATTCAGGTCCTTTTTGATACATGGAAATCCCTATTGCATGATATACAAACCACTCAGGGGATAGTGACCAAGGCATATAAAATACCATGGAACAATTTTGATGACCTTCCATAACAATTTAGGATGAAAGTCATACCTACCATTAATATAACAACACCGACCAAATTAAGCATAGATGAAGTAGACAAACAAAGGAAAGTTAGTCAGGAAAGTATAGAACAACTAACATAGGTAAATAAATAGGTTCTAAATGAATACTTGTTGAATCCCATCAAGATGATCACACTGACCAAAAAATTCATCAAGAAGATTGAACAAGAGTTGAAGTTAGAAGTGTCCACAAAAATATGCGATGGGGAATTGGACCTAGAAAATATGCAATTGAGCAAGTTAAAAGAGTTAATAAAATACTATACGCTTTGGAGGGAATATTGGGCTCATATGGAAGCACAAAATATCTCATGATGATACCATTTTTGTAACTGATCCAATTTTTGTTTTCTTCATTTTCTTGATTGTAATCTAAATTGGAATGCGAAGATACAAGCCCTAACTATCCTCTGACAAAAGACAGTTTTGGAATGTAAATAATCCCCCATATTTTATAAAAGGGGGAATTGTAATTGAAAATGGGATTTTGAATATGTATTGTATTGGAACAATACGTTTTACTATGTGATTTATAGAGCAAGAGACACTTATGGATATTTTAGAATAAGATATGTGCATACATAAATTTTCTTTTGCATATGTCTGCTATGTGAATGCAATATAACATCGTTTATGGATTTCTTCTTTATTATGCTCTCTTTGTTTACACATTTCTAAATTTCCTATTGAGTACATCAATAGTTTAACAAGTAGACCATACAATTTATTGTTTATTTACTTGTTTTATTGTTATGTTAACACATTATTTGCATATATGTTATCACCCTAATTTTTACCATACATGCTTACTGGGCATCAGGCCATCTCAGATCCCTTCTTTGCCAAAGCACTACTGAACAACTCTTTAAAACATCTCTTTTATAAGGGCCCATGCACCCTACTCCATTACTGCACGCGTGTACATGCTAGCTAGCCTAAAACAACCTGCATGGACCGAAAAAAACACGAAAAAAGGAAATTTGCCGACGGAACACACAACTTTGGGTGAGTTAAGGGACGAAGGTAGAAAGTAGATTTCTTTTGGTCATATCTGCATGCATAAGATAACCCTATTTTCTATTCCGTAAGGGGATTTCCCTCACAACAATATATGAATTAATTATTTTACAAGTGGTGTTATATTTTACCATACTTGTTTCTATTAGTCTTATCTTGATCATGATGGGATATGATAATTTATAATTGCATTTAAATAGAATTAGACAACATTAGTTAGTTTAGTTTTCGATTTTAATTCTTCTGAGAACATCCTATTCTTAGATTCATATTTAGATAATAATTTAGAGTGGAAACCAGAACCACATACTGGTTGAAAACACTATCCCAAATGAGAGTGGGTCTAATTGGTACCTGCCATTGGGTGTTCTCCCTTACCTGCTTGACATGACAATTTGGACCCATCAAAAGAACACTCATCTATCATCAAATTAATTTCCAACACATTGGTTATTGAGGAGAAGGTTCATTTCCCGACTGTAGGAAACAAATGTGGATTCCACCCCCAAGATAAGCCATGATACCACCAGGGTTAAGAAACTCTTGCAAGGATCTATCTCTTTATGTCTGCCAAATCTATAATGCTGAATAAATTTGACCAATTAGACATTTTACATCAAATCCAACTAAGGAAACTCCTCCAAGCATCACACCCACCCCACAACTAGCATCAATACATTCTTCCAATGAGATAAACATAACACAATGAAACATATTTCCCTTCTCTAATCAATAGTCCATCGAGAATCCTTCCCCTCTAGTGTACTAATGTAGGAAGGAATAATGCCTACAGTCCAAATAATTTGTACATGATATGTTGAGCACACACTTATACTGAGAGGGGGGATGAATAAATATATGATTTTTTTTTACATTTTCATACATTCATTAACCATAAGAAAACAATCACATATGAGATATATTAACTGTAGAACATGGAAAAGAATATTTACATGGAAACTCTTTCAAGAGAAAACCACAAAACTTCTCTTTATAATTATATGTAGGCACCAACCTCCTATTGCAAATATTTGTAGGCACCAACCTACCAGAGAAACCAATCCCCACTGGTACAAACCTTGGTATGCACCAACCTACTGTTACAAATATTTTTAAACGCCAATATACTAGAGAAACCAATTCCCACAGGTAAAAAACCTGGTAGGAACCAACCTACTCTTACATATATTCATAGACACCAATATACTAGAGACATCAATTCCCATTTCTAAGCACCAACTTAGCAAGATACACCAATATAGTTGTTTGAATGAAACCAACCTTCAAATTACAATTTCTTCTTTATTACATATAAATTTTTCAAAATATGATAAAATTCATATTACCTTCACTGAGTCTTCTTGCTACTTCTGCCTTCACTAGGTCTGACCAAAATTGAAATTTCCAAATGAAATTTATGGTAACTTTCCCAAAGCTTATTATTTTTGGCCTCTTCCCAAGAATTAAATTTTCCATCATGACACGTATCCAATTTTACAAATATTATTATGAAATTTTTACCAGAGGTACTTAGGCATGTCACCTCAGATCCCTAAAAATTTTACAATCTGAAAAATCCTAGAAAATAAGTTATAGAGAAAATGCCAAGCTGACCTGTTTTAGATTGATTTCAGGACCATTCAAGAACCATAAATTCCACATGGTATATATTATAAGTTATATAAAACCAAAGTCTAAAATTTTTACCTGAGGTACTTCTATATGTCTCCTAAGATCATTGAGAATTTCATAGTTTGAAAAGTCCCATAGAAGAAGTTATCGAGAAAATGTCAAACTGACCTATTTGAAATTGATTTCAAGACTATTCAGAAACCCTAAATTCCATAGGGAATATATCATAAAGTATAGTGAACCAAAATATGAAATTATAACCACATGTACCCATAGATCACCTCTGTCTGCTCAAAATTTCATAGTTTGAAATGTCCCAGAAAATAAGTTATAGCAAAAATTCCAAACTGACCTATTTGAAACTGATTTCAGGAACATTCAAGAACAACAAATTCCACAGGGAATATATCTGAAAGTATAACAAACCAACATATTAAATTTTAATTGCATGTACCCACATATGTCATCTTTGTCTCAAAATTTCACAATCTCAAACGTCCTAGAAAATAAGTTATAGCGAAAATGACAAGCTGACCTGAAACTGATTTTGCAACTCTCCCCTTTTGGAATGATATTCAATCTTTGATCATCCAATTATTCAAATTTTATTACATTTTTCACCCACACACTTTCTCTCAATACTTGTTTTTAATCATAACCCTTCATGAAGGGACATGTTAATTAAAAAGGACACATAACCCATTAATTAAATAATTAATTCCCTTTTTTTTATTTCATTTCCCCCAAAACCATGAGAAAATACCACGAGATTCCAAACCCATGGGTTTGAAACCACCATTTCACTTTTTAGTTTTTCATGAACAAGCATTTTTTTAATATACAATCAATCTTGGAAATGCTCTGTGCATTTGTAAATCTGTAATATGACTTTAATGATAATATTAATCCTTTTACATTAATGATAATAATTCCAACATGAGATAATTTCCTTTGTGTTGAGAGTACATGGATTTCCAAGAAGCATCATGGATTTGGATAAGAAAATTAGCTCAAATTTTGGAGTAACATGGGATAAGATACTTGGTGACACACATTATAATAATATTTCCCCTTGGACCTCACCATCCTCCCACTCTTGTGATATCATAGTGCCTAGATGCTCCTTTAGAAAACTTAAGTTGGAATTTATGGTAGTGTATATATTTTTGATACATGATTTACACTACTTAGGTACACCATGGTTATATTCACATGGTGGCACCAAGAGAACAACATCCACACACTAATCATAGCCCACAACTTGCATTGATAATCATTCACTGGTTGGGGCTTTGCATTGGGATCCACACTAGGAATATTTACAATTTGTTTTACATATTTACATCATGGGGTCACCGTGACACAACCATCATCGTGACACAACCACCTAGCTTTATATCTCTCTATTAAATCACATTATTACAACTTGTGAAAGATTGCATCCAACATAGTCCAAGGGTTAAAATTGGGGTATTTCATTCCCTCTCCTTTGGAATAACATCATCCTCAATGCACCTTTATTTCTAGTGGTGATATTATGTTTTCATTATTTATTCACATTTGCAATGGCATCCTCTCTATTGTGAACTTGCATTTGTTGGCTTTCTTTGAAAAAAAAGTACAACGATTCCTTTCACTATCTTTAGGTGCTTCCAAGGCCTTAACATTACAACATATGCCTACAAGAACAATCAAAAGAAAAAATACTTCTCATACCCAATACTACACAACTATTATTCCAACTATATGAAATCCAATTCATAACTAAGGGACATATCATTATTATACAAGATACAATAAGCAATTTTAGCCTAATTATTATCTATATGAAATATATAGTTTTTCACATGGATACCATGGGTGAGATTTCACATAATGTCTTTCTTTGATTCACTTGTATTATATTTACACTTGATCAAACAAGTGTTTGTGATGAATATAAAAGATATATATTCATCCACGTTACCACTCTTCATAACCATTCACAACACTTTCTTGGGAAATTCGTTTCTTTTCAAGCTTATTCCCTCAAGAAATCCAACCCATGAAGTAAATTAAAGAATAGTATAGGCTATTAGAGTTCTATTTCTACTCCCACTGAAACTCAATCCAATCATTAATCTAAATTGATCCATACATAAAACAATTTCAAGTGTCACCATAGTATAATCCTCCCATGATTTCAAGCTTATAGTAGCCATCATATGTATTAGTAGAAAAATCCATCATTTCTACTATGTCAAAAACATATAAGTACCATGAGATATCATCATTAAAATTTCGATCAACATTTAAGTATGTTAATTACATTAATATGAACTAACAAGTATTGGAGTCTTGTCATCATGCTTGACATTAACATGCAGTAGTACTAGTCTTCATTATTTGGACTTACTATTACTATCATAATCAAGACAACTCTACCTACTTTATTGCCCTTCTTGATAGAGAATTATTCAACCAATTGAAACCTGAATATTCATGTATATAACAATCCATTCAATTCCACATTAATGATAACACATAAAATTGTCACATAATTATAAACACCAATGTTTCAATCATTCCCACCATTAACATTTTATCTGCGTTGTCTTATCATTCATTTTATCTATGTAATGCCACACTTTTCGAGATTAGCTTTGCATATGACCAATATATCTATCCTTGGTTGGTTTGATGATTTATAATATTAATGATGTATAAGTTAATGAATTTTATGAACAATTCTTATGTACATAGACATGTGTATGAGTGCATATAGATATGTGATGTGTGTGTGTATTTGATGATGAGAATGCACAAAATTATGTCATTTTAATTCTCTCTCTCTCTCTCTCTCTCTCTCTCTCTCTCTCCATATATATATATATATATATA
>CBVK0100462110.1:0-12276 GCA_900067695.1 Picea abies
GGCTTATTATCTAAAATTATCTCTTTTTCAAGGCGTTGAGTACTTTTCCAGAGGTTTTTCTATGTTATATTGATGTTTGGTTCTTAACAACCGACATGCAAATTGGTTGCAATGCCTTATCATTTATGTATAATTAATAATATATTAGATAGGTGGGACCCCTTTATGTGAATTATGATGAAAAATGGCTCTTTTTATCTCAACACTCAGGATTACCTTGCAAAATATATCTACATTTCTAAATGTTTTCCAAGGCAAATTGGTAATTGTTTGGTTATGTGCAAATTGAGTTGAGTAAATTAAAGGGTTGTGTAATGGTCCTCTTGCTTACTATTTTTGCACGTGTGTTCAGATTTTTATCATGAATCTGGAAATCACTTTGTTATGGTTTGTTTGCATATGTTAAATGTTCAAGCTTCAACTCACACACACATTGTTCATGGTTATGATAATGGAAAAGGCTTATGTTATTATTTTGAGGGAAATTAAATCCTTGCAAGTTGGGATTTGTTAGACATATGGTATTATGATCATATTATATGATAAGTTTAATGTGGGTGATGTGGTGATCCCCTTTTTTTAGCAATGGATATGAAATATGGTGTTAAGGTTCCATACAACAAGTGATTAATTGTTGTTTAATTTGGAAACTTGTGGCCTATTATATGGTTTGTTATGATAATGTTTTGGGGCTAGTGTATGGCATGCTCATACTTGGGTTGGTGGTAATTTATGTTTGAAATGACGTGAAATTACTACACATTTATCCAACCATAGACAGACATAGGAAAATTTTCAGCCTTTGTTATATCTTTCCTGATATGAATTGTTATGTTTGGCATGTGGGTGTTGTTTGTGACCCTGTGTGGTCTGAGGGAATTGTTGTTACAAATGAAATGGAGAAACAAGGTTTTGTTTTCTCCCTAGGTACCATCCACAACCTAGTTTGAGGTTATGTGACAGTTTGTTGGGTGAATCCAAATCTTAGTTCTCGTTCTATGATTGGTTTTTCGATGGTGGCACTGTGGAAATTCTTCCCACAATCTTGAATGTATACAAGGGAAATTGTTTGGTGGAACTTTGGATTCGACTGTGTCATATTTTTTAATGATGATGTTAGAGTTTTGGTACAATATAAACTCTTTTAACTAATACTATCTCCCTCCAATCAGACCGGACCCACTTTGGATGAGTGGTTGTAAACACATGTTGGGGATTTAATTTGAGTTTGGTTTTGATTTAAAAGTGGGTAAACATGTTACTTGTATCATTGGTTATGTGTTACCTATGTGGGTTTTTGTCGATTTTTATTGGTGGATCACTAGTGAATAAAGCTACTAGTCTTTTGAACCCAGTCTATCACATGATAGGCATTGTAGGGTTGACATTATTATGTCCAATTGTGGTTGGCATATTTTACACTCCATCATGCCCTTAGTTGGCCTGAGTTTTGTTACTAGAATCAATTTGTTGTTAAGCAACATATGAAATTAAAATCTTGTAATTAAAAGGAAACAAATTTTTCAGTGAATGAAGATGGTTGAAGTTATTTTATTTCAATGCTATGATTTTAAACATGTAGAGTTGAAGATGACCTGTATGGTTGCATAATTCCTATATAAATGGGTTTATGTTAAATATTTTATAATGGGTAAGATAAATTTTGGATTATGTTATTTTATGTGGAAGATAAATGGTTTGTATTGGTTCTTCTCATCCCTACCTATTGTTTGGAGTTATTCTTCTTTATATGTAACATCCCCAACATCTGAATAGGCTATGCCATGTAAAAAAAATTGAACTGTATGCAAATTAAAACATATATACAAAAAAAAATTGCAGAACTTTATATATAAAAATTAAAACATACAAATACATTATGTAAATGCACATATTCATAAGGAAATAATAGTAGATATATATATGCAACATAGATAGGCAATACCCATAAATATAAACAAAAATTTAATAATGCAGTATATAAATTAATACACAATTGACACTTATCTTGGTAAGAATATCACCAACTGCGTGTAGACCTTCCATGAACCTCCCATCCTTAGACCACATTGCTCATCCGTCTCAGCAGTGGGTCACCCCCGATTTGGGACTAAAATCCACTTGGGTAAAGGGATTCCTAACAAGGCTGATGTATCTCAGACAACAGGAAATACTTTGTCACAGAGGCCAAATCAAACTAATAGCCTACAGTCTCTCATTCTCCACATCCCTATCGCACCCAAGGAAGTGTGCCCCTTATCTACTCAATAGTCCCTCAAATTCCCCACTTCCCTTCCAGGGCTTCAACAATAGGGAGAACAGAAAGTGTTAGATCCCTATAGTTGTATTTTATCGCCTTTGGGAATCAATTCCCAACAATTCTCTCACCTAGAGATTTTTCTCACGGGCCTGAAAATCCACCTCTTGAATATCCCATGGGCCTGACAACCCTCTTCTTAAGCCTAACTCCTGAGATAACTAGGTATAGGTAGAGGTACAAGTATGGGTATGGTATTGGTTCAAGTATGGATACAGGTACAGGGAGGTATGTAGGATAGTTGAATGAGTGAGTGAATGATAATGGAATGAATGAATGGCAAATGACTAAGTCCAAACTATATGTATGCATGTTCCCAAATTGACACTTGTCATGTTGGGAGATACTTTGGCCTAATTTTCCCCATCCTTAGAACTTAGAATAAAATAATTATCCATACTTAATAATTTAAGAAATATTAATATAATATTCATTTTTTCCTTAATCTCCCTAGATTATCCATTCTCCTTAATTTTTATCCCCCCCTTTCCCTAACTAGTGGAGTTTAGTCCCCCATACTCTTTTAACAAGGTCGGTCTACACACAACAATGTTTTTTATATTAATGATGAGACATATACAAAAATAAGATCACTGGCCTTTAGCATCTAGGCTCTCTGGCCTAATTCAAAACTTAAGCCTCCTAGCTTATAATAACTGGCTCGCCAGCCTATAAAACACAACATATACACAAAGGCTCCCTAGCCTCAAAATCGAACACACTTAAGTTTGTTGCATGCAATATCCTATAATGTGCACACTTCATCATTTTAGTATGCAATACATGTGTGCCCTATACCATGGAAGGTGCATACAAAAAATGATATCAAACAACTCACCAGCTTAAGTGCATTTTCATTTAAATTTAAAATTGGGTTCGACCTGGGGGTATTAAATTAGATTTTAGATACTTCTTTACATCTTTGCTCAAGTAATAGATATATGTGTAAAGGAAAAAGAAATATGGAAATTGCAGGGTGGCAGTTCTAAGGATTTTTATATTTTTGTTCTTGGGACAGTTGGGTCTTAAGTTTGAATGTTGAATAGAGTTTTTTTTGGAATAATGGAAATGATGATTTGAATATAATAAATTTTAATTCATCAACATAATAGTAAGCATCTCAGTCCCAACCATTATATCACTTTCTACTTATAACAAGCCCCTCACTTTCCCATATACATTTAAATTTTCCTTTTTTTGTTGTTGTGAATTTTATTAGAATGAAAGTGGTTTTAAAAGGAAGAAGTTGGGAATTGATTGTTGTTTGGATGTTAGTGTGATTGTTTTCTGAAATTTCTTGAACAATACTCATGGTGTTTTCCAACCATTATACCACTTTACACTCATTACAATCTTGTCATCTTCAAAATAACGTTGTTCACTCTCTGTTCAGACAACAATTGATTGGTGATTTTATGGATGGATTGCATGTGATTCTTTGGTAAATGATAAGAGACAAATTTTAACTATATTTAGGTAGAGTTGATGAATGGATTATTAAGAAATTTTCATGACATGTTTTGGATCATTTCAACAGGATGAGACTTTTCAGTAGAGGTAGTAATGGAAGAGGTAATAGAGGTAGGGAAAATTGGCATAGTGGTCATAGAAGACCTCGGTTTTCCATACATTTTGATACTAACCCCCAGGAATTGAACCATATTTTCATAGATGGGTTCTTCAACCTACTAGGCCAACGAATCCTTCAACCTCGACCTCAGGGACCACCCTTCCAAGCACATCAGAATCTTTTTGGCATTCCAGTCCCTCCTCATGTATCAATGCAACTAGAACCATCCGCTAACAATGGTTGGAAATATTTTTGACCAGATGGTTTTCCACCACCATGGTTGGCCCACTGCATCATTTCCATTACCCCCTCCACCACCAAAAAATCAATTTTCCCAAGTTGATCCTACTGTCTCACGTGTGTAGTCATCACATGATAGTAAAATATTAAAAACAAATGTCCCCGAGCTTGTGCAGGACAAGGGAAAAAGAATAGCTAACCCCTCTGACTCATCTAAGGAATCTATCAAACCATTATCCTCTCACCTTAATATTAAGGATTAATATTCTCATGTTATTAGTGCATTCCATCCTCAAGGCCCTAACCAGTCAAAGGCTTCCATAGAAAAGTCAAAAGGGGACAACAGTGAGAAGAGGGATAATGCCTCACATAGTAAATATGAATTTTGATGATGATTAAGGTTTTTTTATATGTTGAAGAAAATATTTTTATTTTGACACTGTTTTGGACATCGACATTCATTTGAGCATTTTTTATTGGACAACTTGGATATGATGATATTTTTGAGGACATGATTATATTACATTTTGATGATATTTATTATTTGAGTATATATACATATGAAGAGGGAGTTACAAGGAGATATTTTTGAATTGAATGATTTGGATATTTTTTATTGTAAAAGGAAATAAATGGGAGTCAAAATGGGTCCCACCTATTTAGTAATTATTTAAAACCCTTATTTATATATTATTGTTATTTATTTGTCTCAAACTAAAGTTAAGTTAATTTGACTTGACTAAATAAAGGTAGTTGAACTACCCTAACCTATTGAGGAGGAATAAAATCCCAATGAGATGAAGAGACAAGGGAGAGAATATAAGGAGAACTACAGCCAAAAGGTTTTCTCTATACTAGTGAGATACTTTCAAATTTCATTCATTTTGATTTTATGAGAAGGGTTAATCCTCTGGATGACAACAGGGTCTTATTGAAGGAAACATGATTCAAAAATGGAATCACATATTTCAACAACTTGTTTTAAAGGTGTATGATCTATCTTTGGTAGTCTATGTATTTTTCCTTGTGCATGAATTGAATTTCATGACTGATAAAGAATATCTTGCAGAGCCAAGTGACAATATCTTGTAGAGCCAAGTGACAACATTTTGTAGAGGAATGTAGCAAGTTAGTATGCAGAAGGAAAGTCATTCGATAGAGCATTTGGACGAAGTATTTGAGGAGATAATGAGGTTGATGTTGGAGTTGACAGAAGAATTGGTCATCATGAGGAAGTTCAGAAACATAAAACATTCATGATCAACGAGGATGATGCAGGAGCAGAAGCAACAAATCATAGGAGCCGAGAGATAGTATGCAGAAGGAAAGTCATTCGATAGAGCATTTGGACGAAGTATTTGAGGAGATAATGAGGTTGATGTTGGAGTTGACAGAAGAATTGGTCATCATGAGGAAGTTCAGAAACATAAAACTTTCATGATCAACGAGGATGATGCAGGAGCAGAAGCAACAAATCATAGGAGCCGAGAGATAGCTCCAAGAGAAAGCTTGGGATCCAGGAGGATTTAAACCATGGTAAAAATCTCATTAGTAGGAGCTCATGATTTTCGTAGTTTTGGAGTATGATGCAGGAGCATCACTCCACCTCATCATGCGCCAGTCAGATTTCATGCATGGTGTGCATTTCAGTAACAAGAGGCACCACCCTCTCATTTTTCCTTGAGAATCCAAGGTGTGGTCCAAGAAATTAAGGAGGACAAGCTTGAAGATCCGAATCGTGCTTTCACACAAGATGCAGAGAAGGTCATCATTAAGTGGTTGATGGAAAAATGGATTTGCATCCGATTTGGAGCATATTTTCATCATTGTAATTTTCCCTTTTGATAGCAATTTTGAATGGTGATTTGACACCACTAATTTATCTTGCGAGGGAATCTCATAGGTCCCCTCTTGTATAAATCTTTGTATTGTAAGAAAAGTTATAGGAGTTATAAGTGATAGGTCAGGTTATAGGAGAGATACAGAGAGTCGAGACTCATTTGTAGCTCGGACTCCACCATTGTAATTTGGAATTCCACCATTAATAGAAAATGAAAATTTTTCTTATTTTCAATTTCTATGTAATGGGTGTTGTGTTATGAATGTCATTTACATGTTTTTGAATTGTAGATGAATGTTAGAAATCGTCTGCATGGATAGAGATACAATTTTCTATCTGAGAGAATGTTGAGTTAAGTATAGTTCTCTAGGCTAAATGAAAGGAGTGCAATAAAGAGAAAGAAAACTTTGTGAGTCAACACAAGGAGTGTGTGTCTGAACTCAGTGGAATCAAAAGAGAAGTTTCCAAGAGGGCACACAATATTAATTTACAGACTCGGAGAGAAATTTCAAGGCGGTTAAGTACATTGGAAAGAAAGATTGTGTGAGAGGAAGCACGGTTCAAAGTTACTAAACACTCTGAAACACTCTTCCAGGAGGGCATTGAGATAGTGTGAGCATGAACAAAAGAAACATGGTTGGAGGTGTTGGATAATCCTAGAATCACTGAACATTCTTGTGAAGGAAGTCTTTGCAAGAAGTGCGTTGATAAAGGAAAGGATATGCCTTAAATCTTTCCCTGAGGCTAACAGAAAAGTTGTCGAAGAACTAAGACAAGCACAAGGAGTGAGCCTAAGTTGTTGTAAGTTCACCTTACAATCTTAGGAAGCAAGGTGAGAGACTTCCATGAGGGAAAGAAGAAGTCCATTGAAGGAAGCAAAGGAACTGGGAACCTTGGAGGTTTTCAAGCTGAGTAATGTCACATAAGAGTCTGTGTAGGACTTTGCAAGTAGTGCAGAAAGAGTTTGAGAACAACCTAACCCTCAAAAGGGGGAATTGCACTAAGTGTGAAAAATATTTGAGGACTTTTCAGAGTCCCAAAGATGGATAAATAATCCATCATCAAAAAGGAGACAGGCGGTAGAAGATCAAGAAGTTTGGGAGTGGTAACTTTAGAAGATTTGTCGTAAGAAAACAAACATCTTCACAAAGTCGCGAAGAGCGATTTCAATCAATACCATTGGATCTAGAAGGAGACATGGAAGAGATCCACACATTTTGGAGGAGGAACCCTTCAGATAAAATTAAAGAGGAGAACAGTTGAAGCGCTGGGTAGCGAAGTAATCCTAGTCGTCCATCGAGGTAGGACACGTGGCAAGGATCAACACATCGTCGGTTCAAAAATGAGAAGGAGAAGCAAATTCGGGAGAAGAGGGGACTCATGAATTATGAACTCATGATGTTGATCACAACCATTGATCATGACAAGAGCATGGATCGTAGATTTGGTTCTGAAGAATTCGTCGATTTGGAGGTCGAGAAAAAGGGAGAAAGAATCTCGCGAAAGTTCCAAAATACAGGATCACGAAGGGAGTTGTCCCATGGTCAAAGTCTATGGTCACATCAAGAAGGAAGACTAACATGGGGAGATAGCAGCATTAGCATTAAGAGTTGAAAAAAATGCTAAGGAGAGGGTCTGCGGGTGCTACATAACTGTGTCGAGGAAGTGAAGGGCTTGTGTCAAGTTAAAACGGTTCCAGTAGGAGTTTGACGAACCATTTGGTTATGTGATTTGAACGATCCTAGATCAGGAGGTTGAGAATCCCTTTGGATGGAAGGGGTTTGTGCCAATTAACATCAAAACCCCTAACCATCTTTCTTCCAATGTCAATACTAAATATCGTCTTATTGATTTCTAGGTCTTGCAAGATGATGATCACTTTTTTTGGATCATGATAGGCCCATTACCCTTGCCACATGTGTTTGTTGTTTGAGAGGTTGATCAAAACTCCTTATGCATCGTATTTCAATGCAAGAATAATCGATCTAAAATAGATGATGTATTTATCTATGAAAAACGTTATCCTACCCGATTCCCAAAATGTTTCCCCCTTCCTTTGTACATAAATAATAAATTGGGTTTTCAGTTTATTTATTTTTGTCTTTCACTTTTTTTTGTTCTTTTTTATTGCATGATAGTTTGTCAAGAGTAAAGTTTGGATCAATTTTTCCATAACTATGTCATTTTGTAAATATTTTTGATCGATGAAAAATAACACATATATAGTTGTCACGATTTCCTCCTTTCAGACATCACTGAAATTTCTTGTTGTTTTCAATACTGTTGTAGCATAGTTGATTTTGTCTTCTTCGTTATTTCTGCTATCCCTTTCTTCCTTCCATCCTTAGATTCAAAGAGCATTATCAGAAGAATTCTCCTTGAAACTTTAAGAAGCATTATATATTGTTCGAATTTTATGCATACAGGACCAACCCCCCTCATACGTACCACTTTCCATAAGTTATTCCCAAAATCTCGTCTCATTATTTCCCTTAAACCATATTTCCCCCCATGTTGCATATCTATTATTTTCGGCAATTTTTCTATCATATACTTCTACCGATATATGAAACTAGACACACTAAGTTTCGAATTTGTTGAGAACATATTCCCTATGGATTCACTAGTTTGTTGACACCAAAAAGCGCAATGTAGGGTACCCACATGCAAATTGGTTGCAATGAATTACTATTTATGTATAATTAATAATATACTAGATAGTGGGGACCCCATCATGTGAATTATGATGAAGAATGGATCTTTTTATCTCAAGACTCAGGATTACCTTGTATAATATCTCTATGTTTCTAAATGTTTTCCAAGGCAAATTGGTAATTGGTTGGTTATGTGCAAATTGAGTTGAGTAAATTAAAGGGTTGTGTAATGGCCCTCCTGATTACTATTGTTTCACTTGTGTTTTTCCTTTTATCATGACTCTGGGCATCTCTATGTTATGTTTTGTTTGCATATGGTAAAGGTTCAATCTTTAACTCACACACACATTGTTCATGGTTATGATGGTGGACAATAGTTATGTTATTATTTTGAGGGAAATTCAATCCTTGCAACTTAGTATTTGTTAGACATATGGTATTATGATCATATTATATGATACATTTAATGTGGGTGATGTGGTGATCCCCTTTTTATGGAAATGGATATGAAATATGGTGTTAAGGTTGCATACAACAAGGTGATAAATCATTGTTTAATTTAGAAAATTGTGGCATATTATATGGTTTGGTATGCTAATGTTTTGGGGCTAGTGTATGGCATGATCATACTTGGGTTGGTGGTCATTTATGTTGGAAATTACATTCCATTACCACACGTAATTCTAACCATACCCTTGAGGCCACCACCCTCCTTGGTTCACATTGTGTTTAGATTGTGTTGTGGTTACTCTATGTTGCTTGACTTTTGCAGAAAATAATAGAGTTGTTAGTTTTTCCTTCACGTTTTCCACAACACGTATGAGTTTCTTGTCTTCCATTCATTATGCACTCTACTCCAAGGTAGAATAGAGTGTTGGCTCTTAGATTTTTCTTGCTGAGTGCTTTCTTTCTAAAGTTATATTGGCGAATATGTATATTTTATCTGTGCAAGTTGGTTGGCATGTTGAAATTGGTTTATGGTTCCTTTCCTGTTGAATTTTTGGGTGATGGTTGCACAAACGATATTGTTGTTCCTTGTCATAGATGAACACTCTAATTTTGGGATTGTTGATAATAGATTGGTTATGATACTCCATTTTGGGGAATGGTTATGGTAACTGTGGTATGCTATGGCTCTTTATTTCACTCTTTCTGCAATTTTGAAATGGGTTTACCTCCATTAATAGAAATGGTATTTGGGTTGTGAGGGGTTTTGTTTCTTGACGTGCCACATAGTCATAGGTGAATTTCATGCCTCTATTATATATTTCCTCATCCAAATTGTTATGTTCGTCCTATGGGTATTATTTGCGACCCTGTGTGGTCTGAGAGAACTGTTGTTAAAAAATGAAATGGAGAAACAAGGTTTTTGTTTCTCCCCAGGTACCGACCACAACCTATTCTAAATTTATGTGACAGTTAGTTGGGTGAATGTGAAGCTTGGTTCACATTCTATGATTGGTTTTTGGATGGTGGCACTGTCAAAATTCCTCCCACAGTCTTGAATGTATACGAGGGAAATTGATTGGTGGCACTTTCGATTCGACTGTGTCATAGTTTGTAATGACGATGTTAGAGTTTTGGTTATATAAACTTCATTAACTAATAATCTCTCCCTCCATTCGGGCACGACCCTCTTTGGATCGGTAGTTCTGATGGAATAGTGGGTAAAAATGTTAATTTCATCGTTGGTTGTTTGTTACCTATGAGGGGTTTTGTCGGTTATTATTGGTGGATCACCAGTGAATACAACCACTAGTATTTAGAACCCAGTCTATCACATGATAAGCATTATAGGTTTGACATTAACCTTATGTCCAATTGTGGCTGGAATATATTGCACTCCATCATTCCCTTACTTGGTATTATTTTTGTTACTCGAATAATTGTGTTGTTAAGTAACATATGAAATTAAAATCCTGTAATCAAAATGAAACAAATTTTGCAGTGAATGAAGATGGTCGTAGTGGTTTTATTTCAATGTTATGATGTTAAACGTGTATAGTTGAAGACTACATGTATGGTTGCATAATTCCTACAAAAATGGGTTTATGTTAAATATTTTATAATGTTTAATTAAACTAAACATAAGAGGCATTTGAATATTTTCAAGCTCCCCTTGTTATATAACTTTTGGATTATGTTATTTTATGTGGAAGATAAATGGTTTGTATTGGTTGTTCTCAATCCTACCTGTTGGTTGGAATTATTGTACTTTGGATGTTAGACAATTATTTATATCTTCACTCAAGTAATAGATATATGTGTAAAGGAAAAGGAAATTTGGAAATTGTAGGGTGACAGTTCTAAGGATTTTTATATTTTTGTTTTTGGGACAGTTGGGTCTTCATTTTGAATGTTGAACAAATTTTTTTTTTAGAATAATAGTAGTGATGATTTGAAGATAATAAATTTTAATTCATCAACAAAATAGTAACCATCTCATTCCCAACTATTATATCATTTTTTGCTTATTACAAGCCCCTCAATTTCCCAGATACATTTAATTTTCTATGTTCTTTTGTTGAGAATTTCATTAGAATGAAAGGGTTTTAAAATGAAGAAGATGGGCATTGATTGGTGTTTGGATGTGAGTGTGATTGTTTTCTAAAATTTCTTGAACAATACTCATGGTGTTTCCTTACCATTATACCACTTTAAGCTCATTACAATCCCCTCATATTCCCAATAGCCCTATTCACTCCTTGTTCGGACAACAATTGATTGGTGATTTTATTGATGGATTGCACGTGCTTCTATGGTAAATGATAAGAGACAACTTTTAATTCTATTTAGGTAGAGTTAATGCATGGATTATTAATAAATTTTCATCACATGTTTTCGATCATTGCTACAGGATGAGCTTTTTCAGCAGAGGTAATAGAGGCAACAAAAATTAACAAAGGGGTCATAAAAGACCCCGGTTTTCCATACATTTTGATGTTGACCCCCAGGAATTGAACCATATTTTCCAAGATGGGTTCTTCAACCTAGTAGGCCAAGGAATCCTTCAACCCCAACCTTAAGGGCCACCCTTCCAAGTACATTAGAAATTTTCTCACATTACAGTCCCTCCTCATGTATCAATGTGACCAGAACCACCCGATAATGATGGTTGGCAAGAGATTGTCCACCAGCCTGTTGTCCACCACCACGGTTGTCCCACTACATCATTTCCATTACCACCTCCACCACCAAAAAATTAATTTTCCCAAGCTAATCATGTTGTCTCACCCATGTAGTCATCACATGCAAGTAAAAGATTAAAATCATATGTCCCTAATCTTGTGCGGGACAAGGGAAAAAGAATAGCTACCCCATCTGACTCATTCAAGTAATATTACAAATCAGTCTCCTCTCCCCTTCATCTTAAGGATGATCGTTCTCATGTTATTAGTGCAGTTCAATGTCAAGGCTCTAACCAATCAAAGGCTGCCACAAAAAAATCAAAAGGGGATATTAGTGAGAAGAGGCCTAATGCCTCACATAGTAAATATTCATTTTGATGAGGATTAAGGTTGTTTTATATGTTGAAGATGGTATTTTTATTTTGACAATGTTTTGGACATAAACATTCATTTGAGCATTTTTTATTGGACAACTTGGATATGATGCTATTTTTTAGGACATGATTATATTACATTCTGCTGATATT
>CBVK0100462111.1:0-12276 GCA_900067695.1 Picea abies
GTGACAATTTTCTCCCAAGTTAGGGCTGGTGTGGAGGCCTTGGAGTGAAATATTCTTTTGTTTCTTTCCTTCCAAATTTTCCAGAGAGTGAATCCCAGGAGGAGTTGGCAAATGTGTGCCGGAATAGGATTTTTGTAGGAGAGTGAATCCCAATTTTCTATTGTGTCGTTGGTGTTGCTCCTGTCTCTATTTTATCTACGCATTACTTGAGCTCCTTGATCCCAAATCCATTGATTGAAGGGACAGTTTTTGAAGAGATGCTCCTTCATTTCCTCTTGTTGATGACATAAGGCGCAGATTGAGGGTCCTATGAAACCTCTTTTCCTGAGGTTATCCCAGGTTAGGACATGGTTGTGCACTATAAGCCATAAAAAGGTGGACACTTTAGGTCAGAGTGAGGGGCTCCATACCTTGTTCCATATGTTCCCCCTATCATGATTATTATAGTTTCCCTGTAGATAATAGGCCTCCTTCAATGAGAATTTACCAGTGGTGGAGTGCCCCCATCTGAGAATGTTCGGGCCTTCTCGGTTGGGGATTTTCATGTGACTTGCATAGTGTTTCCAAGCCTGTAGGTCTAAGTCCTATGGGACCAATAGCTCATGATTAGATGTTTTCCATTGACGCCATGGCAGTCTTCGATCTGCAGTTTTCCAAAGATCTTTCACCCTTAGAAACATGGCCTGGTTTAGTGTCTGTCTAAGGGGGTTGAGTTCTTCTAGGTCACTTAAAGGTTTGTGTTGTTGCCACGATTCATGCCAGAACAATGCACTTCCTCCATCTCGTATCTCCCAAAAGGCATGCTTTTGCACTAAGTCTATGTTTTTCTAGGTTGTGTTCCAAATATTGGATCCATGTATTTGGTCATTATGTCGAATGAGTTGGTCTGCTTGCATGAGTGGAGTGTAATTTTGTTTCCAGATTTATGTCCATAATGTTGTTGGGGTCTTTAGCCATCTCCATCACATTTTGGCACCCATAACTTGGTTGAGTTTTCCCAGATCATGAAGTCCCATCCCTCCCATACTTTTCGACATACAGAGCTTGTCCCATCCTACTAGCGCCTATTTCTTGTTTGGTTGGTGCCCATGCCAAAGGAAATTGTGTTGAAGGTTTCTGATTGCTTTGATGACCTGCTTTGGGGATACCAAGGCTGTGAAAAGGTAAGTAGGCAAGGTTTTCAAAACTGATTTGAGCAGGACCAGTCTGGATGCAATGTTGAGGGGCCTAAAGGTTCGTTTATTCAGCCTATTGGAAATGGAAAGAAGCATATTGTCCCAGGAAATGGATCTTGTCGACACATTGGTTAGAGGAATGCCTAGGTAGTTGGACGAAAGGGAGCTCTTGGGTATACCCAGGAGTCTGGATATATGAATTTGGATCACTATCAGAGTGTTGAAGAAGTAGAGATTGGATTTGTCTAGGTTGAGAGTCATGCTTGAGGCCTCTACAAAATCCGAGAGGATGGAGTTGATCTTGTTGGCCTCTCCTGCGGTTGGGGTGTTCATGAAGAGGGTGTCGTCAACAAATTGACTATGCGAGGGTGTCGGTTGGATGTTGTGCATGGGTAAGCCCTTGAGGGAGCCTTCCAGGATCGATTTCTTGATGTAACGCCCTAGGCCTTCCGCCATGAGCACAAACAAAAAAGGCAAAAGGGGGTCACCCTGTCTGATGCCTCTGGAAGGGGAGAATGGTTGGGAAGGCACCCCATTGACGAGAATGGAGAAGAAGCTTGAGGAGCTAAGGTTTAATATCTAGTTTACCTATTGTTGATCAAAGCCAAAGGATTCTAAAATGGACCGGAGGTACTGCCAGCTGACTCTGTCAAAATATTTTGAGAGATCTAGTTTGATAAGCATACTTGGTATTTTGGTTGTCTTGAGGGAGTGGATGACCTCGTGAGCCAGTATGGTGTTGTCCATTATTTGTCTCCCCTCTACATAGCCTGCTTGTTCCTTGGATATGACGAAAGGAAGAATTGGCTTAAGGCACTTTGCAATCACCTTTGAAATGATTTTGTAGATGACATTGCAGAGGGAAATTGGTCTGAACTATTTGGGATGAGTGACCCGCTCCTCTTTCATAATTAGGGTGAGAAAGGTACCATTGAGAGTGGATACGACTTGGCCTGAGGTCCTGGATTCCTCAACTACCTCCCATACATCTTCTCTAATTAAATCCCAGCAGTGGTGGAAGAATTCAGTGGTGAAGCCATCCGGGACAGGGGCCTTTCCTAAGGGCATTTCTTTCACTGCCTGGTCCACTTCTTCTTGAGTGATGTGTCTCAATAGTGTTGCATTATGTTTTGGAGTCACCATAGAGGGTATCTGACTGGTTACCCATCGAATTGATGCCCTTCTATCCTCACTGGTTTCCGTTAGTAGATCTTTGTAATAGTTTTTGAGCTCTTCCTCGATTTGGGCGTGTTCTTTTATTGGATTTCCCTAGGCATCATCCAAATGAGTTATTTTGTTTATGTATTGGCGATGCACCATAGCTCTGTGGAAGAACTTTCTATTCTTTTCCCCCTCTTTAATCCATTGGACCCTGAATTTCTATCCCCACAGAATTTCCTCTTGTTTTTTCCTCTCTTCTAGCTGCGCTTGGAGATTCTCCTCCTCTTCCATTAGATCAGCGGTTCAGGTTCCTGAAATGAAAGTTTTATGAATCTCTGCTAGTTTTTTTTCTATGTTTTGCATGCTTTGGAATATATTTCCAAAGGTATGTTTGTTCCAAAGCTTCAGCGATTGCTTGAATTTTTTGAGGCCCTGCTGGAATTTGTACATGCATGTACCATGATCTATTTTTGCCCGATCCCACCAGAATTTTGCTTGTACTTGGGCATTGCCCCAGTTTCTAGGCAGAAGGCCACTGGCTAATGGTCTGATCCTGCTTTTGGGAGAATGTGACTTTCCATATTTAGGTCTATTTCTATTAATTCTTGTGCTACAAGAAAGCAATCCAGGCAGCAAGCAACGTGTTGGTTTCTTGATCTACGATTGGACCAGGTGAATGTGCCATTACGATTTTCAATGTCAACTAGATTTAATTGATCTATGAGGGTTTTGAACTTACCACTGTCTGGCTCCAGTCGTTTGTTTCCTCCTATTTTCTCTTCCAGTGACAGGATCATATTGAAGTCGCCCCCTAAGATCCAGTTGGGCATGTTCAGCAAGGTTTTGATGTGGGTTAACCACTTCTTGAGTTTGTCTTTTTCCTCTTGGCTTTGGGGTCCATAGACATTTGTAATATGACTCTCCTGAGTCGATCATGTGATCTAGAAGTGGGAAGTGAGTGTGCCTATGGTGGAAAAAGTTCTTCTTAAAGTGATGTTGTTGGGGTTCCAGAGAATGGCCAGTCCCCCTAAATCCCTTGTGGATTCCATGAGTATGAACTCACAACCCCTCCAGATGCACTGGAAGATGGTTTCTGCCTCTGTACCAGTACATTTTGTTTCTTGTAACAGTAGGATATATGGATTTTCTACTCTGATGAAATCTCGGAGGATCCTTTGTTTATATCGACCATTGAGTCCCCTGATGTTCTAGGTGATGATCTTCATCATAATGATTGTGGTGTTGGGTGGAGGTATCCCTCTGAGATCTTTTGGATCTGCCCCGAATTGAGCATGACATTTCCTGCCTCCTTGATGAGTTGTTGGGATGATTTTTCATCCCCTTCTCTTGTTCTCCCGCGGTACTCTCTTTAAGTCTGAGCTTGGGTCTGTGGCTATACCTAGTCTTGTTGTGGATCCTGTTGTGGAGTCAAGAAATACTTATGTACCTTTCGAAGCTTCTCTTCAAGGAGGGCTTGCAGATCCTTTTGATTGAGAGCTTCCTCAAGTTTTTCTAGGTCGATGTCGATGAGATCCTGATCATCCAACTGCATCAGGGTGTCTCCATCTATGCCTCCCCCCTCTTCTAGGTTGATCTCATGATTTGGGCCAGAGGAAGGTGTGTCTTGGTTCTTTCCTTTCTCCTGTTGTTTTACTTTGTGAGGATCTTGGATTTCTTCATCTGCCGGTAGCTGATTCAGAATCTCATAAGAGTTTTTTGTCGAGATCTTGGGTCGTGGATCTGGATTCTGCTTTCTCGGAGGGTTTTTTTTCCTGCCTGTGACAGTGGTGAAGCCATCTTTCTGCTTGGTATCACTGACCTTGGATGCTTGGATATTCAGAGGATAGTCTCTGAAGAGGTGGTCTTGTTCATGGCATTTCTTGCAGCAGAAAGGGATATGTTCATAGTCCAGTGTTTGTTTCCAGTCCTCATCCTGATATTCCAACGTTAAAGATCCTGGGAGAGCCTTAGAGATGTTCATATATATGAAAATTCGGTCATATGAAATGTATTTCCTCTACTTTGTGGCTTCTAATGTTTTGACATAGTGCCCCACTGTGTTCCCAATTCTCATAAGGATTTCCTCCAGCCATAACTCTTGCAGCAAGGAGTATAATCAAATCCATACTGGAGCCATTGTGAAGTACTCCTTGTCTGGGATGAATCTCTTCATCCAGAAGCGTAAGAATAGCCTTGTCGAGTTGTAGAAGTATGGCCCATTCTCAAATATTATGTCCTTCTCTTCTAGGTTGTACAGGATGATTGTGAAAAAACCCTTTGAGCTGAGTTGAACCTCGTAGTCCCCCTTAGGGTTCCACCAATGTTTTATCCATCAGTTTAGGTCATGTTTAGATGGCCACAATCCTAGAAACTTTCCTATGAGGGCATGCTCTCGCATGAACTGTGTGTGTTCACCCAATCTTGTTGAGATTATGAGATATCTCGGTGGTTTATCCGATTGCATGATGCATTTGTCCGGCTCCCAACCACGAGATGCTTTTGGATGGGACATTCCTGCTTCCACATCCATTTCTTTCCTGAGTCCTTATTCTCTGGAAAGGAGTTGATCGCGTAGCTGCAACGGCGGCTCGAATGAGGGCCTTTTGGCTCTTGTTCCCGTTTTATCGTTGGTCATAACTTTACTGTATGAGGGGGGTTTCCCCCCCTCTTCCGAATTCATTTTGACATATCAGACCTGAGTGGTATCTGTGCTAGACCGTAGCAGGCGGTGAGTTGCACGGCGGCTCATTTCATTCATGCAGCCGATTTGTAGAGTAGTCGTTTCATAGCGCTAGGGTTTTCCCCCAATTCCCTACATTGGAAAGATGTATTAGGAGGGGGGTTAAAAAAAATATTTTTGGAGTTATTTATTAATATCTAGTAAATTTATGGGTATTCTTTAATATATTGCGAATGAAGGTGCTATTTCATAGGTTCATTGAGTGAAGACACCATGTATTTACCATACATCATTAACTAATCATTTTTCCTACATTTTTTAATAACTTATCCCAAACATGTCCTATCACATAATGAATTCCTACTATCGCTCATCATGACTCTATGAGCTCACATGTTTCCCTTTTTACAAGAATACATTACATTCAATAAAACCATCAATATGCCTATTTTGTTATTGAGAGACTTGAAATTTTCCTATCTTGTTGTGGAGAGATTCAAAATTTTCATATCTTGTTGTGGAAAGGTTCGAAACATGTTTCCCTTTTGTTGAGGAAAGGATCAAAAAATGACTACAAAAGACAAAGGATATGACTCAAGGCACAGTCTATACATAAGGAGATTAAATGTGAAATAAGAGAATTAGACTTGCAAAAGGAGGATTTCAATTTTCAGTATGAAAATTAATACAGTAAAGGAGAAGAGGAACAACACACTTACAAAAAGGTACTCAAACTCTCAAACTAGGTTTGAAGGGAGACTATTTAATAGAGAGGGTTTGAAATTTCACATAATTTCTAGACAAAATTGGTTGCAAAAGTCGAAGGAAAGCTATAGGAAGGGAAATTGAGACCAAAAGAAAATAAGGAGAGCCACGAAGGGATGGAATTTGAGTCTAGAAATGGTAATCACATAGACAAAGGATATCTGAAAATGATAGGGGCACACAAAACCAGAAATTGAAGACACAAATTGCACAAAGACAGAGGTATTTCTATCAACAAATTCAAATCTCAAAAATTTTGCGAGCATTTCAAGTCTGGAAGAAAAATTTATAGAGTTAGGGTTTTCATTTTCAAACCTACAAGTAGGAATTATAAGTGCAACCCTAAAGAAAAATAGGATCGGCACACTTGCACCAATTAAATCGATCCTAAATCATAAAAAAAAATTGTCTCCAAACAAAGAACCAGCATTTCGAATTGCAAGCTACAAGTACATTTGAGGGTTTTGGAAATACCACCAGCAATATCACCAGCAACCTCAAGAATTATTTTGGTTGGGGTTCATGAAGATTACCACCAGCAACCTCAAGAATTGAATAGAATCAAAAATTAGAAGCAAACTTCCTTAGCAATGAAAGGTAAGTCTATCAACTTGGTCTTTGTGCTTTCAGAAAATATTTTAAATGATTTTCATATACAAACCATATGGAATTAGTTTGTTTGGGTTCCATGAATATTTTCAAGATATATTAACCAAGGAAATCAGGGAGGATGGATTGATGTTTTTGGAAAGTTTGAAGGACATAATCTAGAAATAACTAGGGAAGTTGCCAATAGTTTTGATGGAGAATGTGCCCACAAAGGAAACCTCACACTCCATATCTCTGAAAAATCTTTGTCTGGAATCATTGGGCTACCACAAACATGAGAAAAATGGTTTAAAATCAATCCCATAAAGGAAAATGCTTGGATTCCATACATGTTAAGGAATAGGAGAAGGTTGAATTGAACCTCTAGAGTGAATAGAATCTGGCTCAAGGATCCCTAGAAGGATCTGGAATTCCGTATTCAAAAGTTTATCACATGCGAAGGAACATTTATCCTAATCTTTCTCTAGGGTGGTCAGAATTTTTAGCATAGGGTGGTTAGAATTTTTAGCAAGCAATGGCTTTGAATATGATGATAAAGGAACTGGAGAACATGTATCAAGAAATATCTCTCAAGAAACAACAGGGAAGCAAGAGCGAGATAAGCTACCACCATTCTAGCTAGCTTGTGTGTTTTTGCATTTTATATTCTTTTGTATTTCAGACAGTCATTAATAGAATGTGAGCTTTACTATTATTGTGTTCCTTTCCATATCTCTATGCAATTATTTGGTATATATATGTTATATCTCTTCCTCCATGTCGTTCCTAAAATAATTCGGATCATATGTTGATCTAGGGGTACCAATTGTGATCATCTTAATCAACAATATTTCTATACCAAATACCTTAATTCAATTAGGTGCAGCCATTAATTTGATGACCATGGAAACAATGAAAAAATGAATATTTGTAATCTTCGACCTACACCTACAATATTGGAAATGGTAGATAGATCTCGGGTAAAACCAGAGGGTGTAGTATATGATGTCATTGTATCCTTGGATTCATGAGAATATCATGTGGATTTTGTAATTCTTCAACCAAAATATAACTTAAGTGGACACTCTCTTATTCTTGGAAGGCCACGGTTAGAAACATTTGATGCCCTTATTAGTTGTAGATCAAGAAATATGATTATTTCCAAAGGGGCTGAAAGAAAACAAGTAACTCTTTACCCACCTGCTATATCTATCATTGAATTGGAACAAATGTCATGGCTTGAAGAAATAGATTCTCGGGAATAGAATATTCATTATTTTTATTGTATTAATCAAACTATAAATTTCATAGAAGACAATGATGAGAATGTACTTAATCACCTTATTTCCAATCCAAATATCGAAGAGCAACTTGAATCTTTACAAAAAATATCCACTAATAATATTTTCTAACAAGGTTTTCAAGAAAATTGTACAACATAATCTTTACAATCTTCATTTCAAACTATATTTCTTATAAACACAGTATCAGATTCACACAGTAAAACCGTTGAAATCTTTCCTAGAAAATGTTTTAACATCAATGCTAATTTGGAAAAATCTCAAGAAGAAAGGCTAATACAATTATTGCAAAAAATACTCTAAGGCATTCTCTCGAGATTACACATATATGCAAGGTATTCACCCAGATACTTGCACACATCACATCTACATAGAAGATAATCTCAAACCTATGAGAAAACAACAAAGAAGAATGAATCATATGTTAAAAGAGATAGTTAAAGAATAACTTCAAAAACTGTTGAAAGTAGACTTTATCTATCCTATCTCTAATAGCCCATGGGGTTGTAGTGCCTAAAAAGGGTGGAAAATGGAAAATCTTTGTGGATTATTGAGAACAAAACAAATCAAATTTGAAAGATTACTTTCCTCTACCACTCATCGACCAAGTCCTAGACAAATTGACCGGAAAGAAATAATTTTCTTTCATCGATGGTTTTAGTAGCTACAATCAAATTAAAATAGCCTTGGAGGACCAAGATAAGACAACATCCACATGTCCCTGGGGAACATATGCATATAAATTCTTACCCTTTGGGTTATTTAATGCACCAACTACCTTTCAAAGGGAAGTCTTGGCCATTTTTTATGATTTAATACATGAATGTGTAGAAGTGTACATGGATGAATTTTCAATGTATGGAGATGATTTTGAAGATGCTTTAAAAAATTTGGAAAATTTTCTAATAAGATACCTGGAAACAAATCTAGCACTTAGTGATGCAAAATGTTTTATGATGCAAACTGAAGGAATTGTGCTTGGCTATCATGTGTCTCCTACAAGACTTAAGGTGGATCCAACCAAGATAGAGATCATTCTTAATTTGAAAAATCCTTCAAATAAAATAGAAGCTAGAAGTTTTATAGGCTATGTAGGATATTATCGTATATTCATAGAAAATTTTAGTACAATGGCATTTCCATAATATAAATTTTAGTTATGGGTATTCTTTAATATATCACGAACGAAGGTTCCATGTCACAGGGCCATTGAGTATATGTCTATTTTGTTATTGAGAGACTCAAAATTTGCCTATCTTGTTGTGGAGAGATTCAAAATTTTCCTATATTTTTGTGGAAAGGTTCGAAACATGTTTCTCTTTTGCTAAGGAAAGGATCGAAAATTGACTACAAAAGATAAAGGATATGACTCAAGGCATAGTCTATACAAAAGGAGATGAAATGTGAAATAAGAGAATTAGAATTGCAAAACGAGGATTTCAATTTTCAGTATGAAAATTAATACAATAAAGGAGAAGAGGGACAGCACAGTTACAAAAAGTTACTCAAACTCTCAAACTAGGTTTGAAGGGATAATCTTTAATAGAGAGGGTTTGAAATTTCACATGATTTCTAGACAAAATTGGTTGCAAAGGTCGAAGGAAATCTACAGGAAGGGAAATAGAGACCAAAATAAAATAAGGAGAGCCACAAAGGGATGGAATTCGAGTCTATAAATGGTAATCACAGAGACAAAGGATATCTAAAAATGATAGGGGCACACAAAACCAGAAATTGAAGACACAAATTGCACAGAGATGGAGGTATTTCTATCAGCAAATTCAATTCTCAAAATTTTTGGGAGCATTTCAAGTCTGGAAGTAAAGTTTTATAGAGATAGGGTTTTCATTTTCAAACATGCAAGTAGGAATTATAAGTGAAACCCTGAAGGAAAAGAGGATCAGCACACTTGCACCAGTTAAATCGATCCTAAATCATAAAAAAAATTGTCTCCAAACAAAGAACCAGCATTTCGGATTGCAAGCTACAAGTACAAGATGAGGGTTTGGAAATACCACCAGCAATATCACCAGCAACCTCAAGAATTGAAAAGAATAAAAAATTAGAAGCATACTTCCTTAGCAACAAAAGGTAAGTCTATCAACTTGGTCTCTGTGTTTTTAGAAAATATTTTAAATGGTTGTCAGATACAAACCATATGGAATTAGTTTGTTTAGGGTCCATGAATATTTTGAAGAGATCTTAACCAAAGAAAGCAGGGAGGATGGATTAATGTTTTTGGAAAGTTTGAAGGACATAATCTAGAAATAACCAGGGAAGTTGCCAATAGTTTTGATGGAGAATGTTCCCACAAAGGAAACCCCACACTCCATATCTCTGAAAACTCTTTGTTTGAAATCATTGGGCTACCAAAAACATGAGAAAAATGGTTTAAAATCAAGCCCATACAGGAAAATGCTTGGATTCCATACATGTTAAGGAATAGGAGAAGATTGAATTGAACCTCTAGAGTTCCTAGAATCTAGCTCAAAGATCCCTGGAAGGATCTGGAATTCCTTATTCAAAAGTTTATCACATGTGAAGGAACATTTAGCCTAATCTTTCTCTATCACAAATTTACTAATGCATTTGAAGGATGAGCAGCCATTAAATATGTCATATTATTTGTTCAATAGCCTTACTAAAATGGCTAAGTCCATCCAAAGAAAAACTAAGAATGTTGAAAGGTCCTTGTATCATCGTGGCCGCATTAAACTGATTGTGAAACATGAAATTTCAAAGAAAGGCATAGGGTGGTGAGATTTTTTAGCAAGCAATGGATTTGAAGATGATGATAAAGGCACTGAAGAACATGTATCAAGAAATATCTCTCAAGAAACAACAGGGAAGCAAGAGCTTGTTGATCAACCAAGGAAAAATAAAAAGAAAAAGAAAAAGAAAAAGAAAGTAAGTAAAGACACAGCAAAATCCACCATACGAGTGAAGATGAAAAGAGCCATGAAAGGGAAACTTGAAAAGGACAAGGAAAGAAGGGAATAAAGGAATCCAAGATTTGACAAGATAACAAATAATCCAAGAACCATGTTTCAAAGGAAACCTACTCCTTAACTTGATCCAATCCAACTAGAGGGCTATGAATATGTAGAACACAAGGAAAGTGCAGCATGAGAAACATCATCCATTAATAAAAACTCTTCAAACGCAGATGCATCTCAAGCAACAAATCCAGAAGATCAAGTACTAATCTCTACCTGGATGAAAAAATCAAAATTAAGGAAGAAGAAGAGATAGGTAAAGAATCTAAAGGTTGAAATAATGGATTTAAAAAGTCTAGACTCCTACATAAAATATGAGAATGAGACACTCAAACAGAGCATTGCAATGATTGTTAAAGAAAATGACCAGTTAAGAGAGGGATTGAAGAAGTTGAAGGAGGAACATCCAGCAACCACTCAAGCGAAGATCCAAGAGATAGGGCAGTCATCAAGAAGATATAAGCTGAGAAAGAAACCAGGAGGACATTGAAACCAAAGCTAAAGAAAATTTTGAAGTTATTTTTTTATTTTGCATAAGGGACATGCAAAAACTCAAGTCTTGGGGAGATGTTGGGTTCATCTTTTGTCGTAAAAACCACCATGCACACATTATTTTTACCCATTCCTTTCCTCCATTTTTGTCATTTTTTTACCCATTTCCACCAGGCCCGGGATTAATAAAGTATGAAAGAGGTAATTGTTAGTTTAGTTTTATTTTTATTTTTATTTAATAAGCAAAAATATCAATTTTTTGGGTTTTTATCAGTATTATTACCAAAAATGTTATTTTCCAGTAATTGCTCCGAGATTAGCATATTTGCAGGTCGAATCAGAGAAAAACTACACATTGGTTTTGTTCCTAGCATTCACACCATGGATTTTGTCCTCTTGAAGCACGAGAAACAACCCAGAAAGTTGCCAGTCAATGCTCAGTCAATGGGCGTCCTCCATAATAAAGAAATATGACAGCAAGAATAGAATTTGATTTTCTTCATGATTTTTCGAGATAATCACTCATGGTGGGTTCAATCCATCATTAATAGGAGGTCATTTAGATCTGCCATCTATTAGGCTTTTTAGTTATGGTTAATGATGTATAAATATGCTAAACATTGAGGCATTTAGAGAGGACGAATTGCAGAATCTATGAATACATTGTATGACTAAAGTTTTAAGCTTAATATAAATATCATGGTCTTCTACATTTAGCTTTCTTCATATGTGCATGTGTCAAGTTGGAAGGGCCCCCATGTTTGGTTCATGTGACAGCAATTGTACAGTGGTGTGTGAGTTTTCTATCAAAATTCTTAGTTAGCATTATTTCCTTTATTCATTGTTATTTTAGATCAGATTTATATCAGTTTGGTTTTGGTTAGATTTCATTTGAAAATTTATTTTGATGATAAAGAGTTAAAACTCAATCTTATCTACCATTGATGATTTGAAAAAAAAAAATTAGAGTATTGCTACAAGCTTCCTCTGACCATAAGATCTTGTGGAAACACTATAGCCTGTTTTTTGTAACTAGCTTCTTGTGAATGATTTACACATCTCTTCTCAGAGATAAGCTACCACCATTCTAGCTAGCTTGTGTGTTTTTGCATTTTATA
>CBVK0100462112.1:0-12275 GCA_900067695.1 Picea abies
GAAGGTATGGTCATAACAATAACACATCCAATTTCTTCTTCCTAATAAGTTATATACATATGTAGATTCACACTTCATCTACAACCCAGATTGTCTTATGGAGGTCAAACTACTTCTTCTATCTTACATGTTTCATACACAATGTTTGAATTTTCAATACAGGAGAACCTGGACAAGCCAAGAAACCATTAGTAGTTAGGCATCACAAACACCATAACAACAACACTTGCCAACGTAAATATTCATAAATTATCTTCCTTTCAACATTCATAAACTATCTTTCTTTTATACATGAAAAAAATGAAGAGCAACATCTACTAATGCCATTCACAAATTATTATGTTTAGTGAAAATGAAATATCGCTACCTGAAATACCATTGCCTCTAACTGATGCAACCAACATTGCAACCTCAAGCGATACAACCACGCTTATGCAACAAGCAGAAATTGAAAGGTATGTACATAGATATGTAAAACTCTCAAATTTATGAAAAAAAAAACAAAACAAGCGATGTTCTTCATATAACTTATTTCTTCCAATCTCCTTTCAATGACCCAGCTTTACACCTCCAAATATTGTATCAATTGAGGACTTGAATAGCCGTAGGACTGGGGACTTGTTCATCGAAGATGTCATGGTTGTCTACAACACATATTTGGATAAAGTAAATAAATCACGTAAAATCCTTCATGCTGATATGACAGATGAGAATGGCATGATGACAGTCACATTAACCGTTCCTGCACACCTTATACAAAGGCATGAGGAAAAGATCTTACCTGGCAGTGGCATATCCATTACAAGTTTTAAAATTCTACCGAAAACCAACTATGATCGTGGAGATTGTGATCAGGTTATCTCGCTAGAAACTATAATTTTCTATCAATTTCACAAAATTGAATGTAGTCATACTACAATATTAGAATACTAATGTACTCATACCTTAACATTGGAATTTTTCTACCTTATTAAGAGTCCTCAATTAAATTGCATTTCCAATTTCAAACAAGTTCGCTAGATGAATCCAGTCTCGTAGAAACACTGCCTCCAATTTGTAAAGAATACAACTTCATACCAGACACATCAATTAAACACTTTTGCAGATAACATGGATGTGTACCCAATTGGAGCAATCGGAGCTGTCGTGACCCTCGGAAGAAAAGTTGGCTTGCAGTACACATTGCACATAAAGGATGGGAACACAGACAATGACAAGGCAACGGTACGACCCCCAATGTTCACTCCTTCATCTTTAACTTTCTAATATTCATTTAATTCAACTACATAACAACTCTCATATTTTATGTAGCAGCTTCAATTGTTTGAAACCTATGAACATTTCTTTAGTTCAATGAAACAACAACTACAAGCAGGAAAATTCCCCATTATGTTATTTAAAAATATAACCAAAAGAAGAGGCATAAAAGAAAAGGTATTTCGCACAACACAGTCAACATTCATAACGCCACTGAAAACAGAAGATGTGGAAGATCTAGAAAAAATAACACGTTCAACAATTCTTGTAAGTATCCATATATAACTTCATTTACAAACATCATACACAAGAGCATTTAGACTTTTATACATGTATATATACTATTTAACTTACCCCCTGCTGTAACCTCTCTACAGGTTGAAGGTACACTATCAATTGCAAATACATATTTAACACCATTCGAGCTTGTCTGTGCATCTTGCAACTCTCCTACAGGTGCAAATGCACTGATAAAAGATGGAATGGTTGATTGTCTTAAATGTAGTACAAAACGCCCTTTCACATATCAACACTGCATCAATGCTATTATCCGCACCATTGACAAGAAGACTTTACAGTGCATTATCAGAGAGCCTCTTCTGTGCAATATACTTCCTCGCCTAATAGACATGTCATATGAGACATATCTACAAAAAAAACGAGCTACTGTCTACATGCTACGAGACCTTCGAGCTCATGGTAGATTCACAGTAAATGAAGACAACATAGTCTCGCATCTCAAATTAGCGGAAGAAAAAGAAAAGCTGCCTCACTAAAACTTGAGGCACTTAATTTACTTCTTCGATCAACTGGTTCATAAAAGTTCATGTCACTTGAATGAAGGCCAAAGAGAAACATTGTACCATAGTCTTTGCTTCCACTTTCTTCAAGATGGACCATATATGCTTATTACACAATGTCTATATAAACCATATATGCTTATTACACAATGTCTCTCTCTCTCTCTCTCTCTCTCTCTATATATATGTTTTGGAGATTTCATGCACTTCCATTATCAAAAAATCAAATCTTTCGTACCATGCTACATTGAAATATTTGCCATGAAGAAATTTTGTAGCTAATGGCCAAGCATGCATTCAATTGCATTTCACTTCCTTTGTCTTTTGTTATATACAATGTCTGTGTTCCAATAAAATCACAGCCAAATTAAAATTGGCAAAATTGAATGTACTCATGCTACTTCATTAGAATTTTTACCATTAAGTTGCATCACACCGTCTAATCGCACACTATTATTTTAAAATGAAATTTATTTCTTCCTTCTTTTTTATTCTGCTAACAACAAAAAATTGTTGTCACTAAGTAAGCCTTGCAACACATTGAAGATGGTTTGTAACAAGTTGAAAATGCCTCAACAACCAAAATTAATTAAAATTCAAATGGCAACGTTCTGCTCTAGTTTTCAACGATAATTTTCTATCAAATTCACAAAATTGAATGTAGTCATACTACAACATTGGAATACTAATGTACTCATACCTCAACATTGGAATTTTTCTACCTTATTAAGAGTCCTCAATTAAATTGCATTTCACCATCTTTCCAATTTCAAACAAGTTCGACAGGACCTTTGCCATTTTTAATGAACATTATAGATTTACTTTAATATATGTTGATCATTATTAATCAAACTTTCATTTTATTGCAAGTACCTAAAGTAGTGGGCTATTAAGCTTTAATTCTTTTGTAGACATAGTACCTAGATGGTAGTAAAGACCATACATACCATAATAATTTTTAATCTCAATCTCAACTTTTTGTCATATAAAAAAAAAATTAATCTCAAAGACGTTTCTTTGATTTTCTCCATCCTTATTAAATCTACACTTAAATGTATTGATGTTGTTTAACATGTGTTTCCCAATTACCTCGCCATCCTTATTAGATCTGCACTTAAATGTATCTATGATGTTTAACATGTTTTTCCCAACTAACTCGGCAGGGACTGTGTTGCCATGCAACCCTTGTTTTTTTATAATAAACATTGTTACTTAAAATAAATTTAACTAAGTATGGAGAGTTACCGATGGAACCTTAGCAAATCAACGTGTCATAAATGATTCGATTATCGTGTAAATTACATCGCTTTTGGTTTGGTTTTTGCTATAATAATACATTTTAATGTCTGTTGTACGGGGATATACCTGTGCGGAGGTGTGGAAGATATATATCTGTGTGTAATGCATAAATATGTTCATAGCAAAAGGTTGTGCACAAGGTGAAAAATTGTTAAGCAAAATATTGAAATTAAAATTATAACCGTGAATCAACAATAATTTTTAATTTGTTCACTTTATATACTTATTAGTCCCTCCCAAGGGACTATGGTATTGAGTTTGTGATTGATGACATCAATTTGTTTTTCATTTTAAATTTGAGTGTGAAAGTTATTGTTTAACTTAAGAATATATATATATATATATACACGTACACACACACAATAAATTATTTGTTTTTTCTCATTTTTTATTGGTTAATATATTTGAGGTCTTATTGTTGCATTCACATCTTTCTATGTTTAAAATTAATTACATAATTAATATACCTTGTTAGAAGTACCACCTTACTAAAGTCTGTGCACACTTGTTATTAAAAAAAATATAAATGTCATTTCCAAATACTTTATACATTACACCGACATACTCTAATAATATATTCTCTTTGACGTGCACTGATTAACTGACTCAAACCACTCATTTTTTCCGTCGTGGTGTCCTTACCTTATTTTCCAACTTAACATGAGATGGTACTCCTTCGTCGTGAACATCTCCTCCCTCTCCCCCAATCACAGACATACGATGACATGGATACGTCATAATGGTTGAGAGTGGAGAGCACACGTAGAAGGTAGTGGAATTTAATGTCAAATAAAATAATTTGACGATTTTTTTTTTAATAGTTAATAGTTGATATAATTAGTTTTTATAAAATTATTTATATAAATAAATAAATTTTTGGATAAATATCACATTAATTATTATTATAATATTCCTACATATAGGCTCAATATTGTGAGTATGGTACATCAATGAGAGATATTAAAATCTCTTCAATAATGAGATGTAAAATGATCCTTAATCACCATCATTATCAATAGTTATATAAATAGTTATATAGTGCCAGTTATCATCTCCATTTTCGAATATGCTTGATAGGGACTAAGCTGCCATGCAACACTTGTTTTTTAATATATGTATATATGTAAAAACATTGAGATATTTAAAAAGTTAAAAGACTTTGTTATTAATGTTTGTTGATTATCAACAAAAGAAAATTGTTTTATGTAACTATTTCATATGTGTAAAATAAATATTAATATTTAAAACATTTTTTTATAATAATTTATTTTTTTAAGAAAAAATTGCATATTTATGCATATAAATATATATTTTTATTAATATAATCTTAAAATTTTAACACATAATTCTATTATTGATAACATTTTCACCTCATACACTCTCATTCAAGACTCTATGCATAGCATAACAATATTATATTTGATAACATTGATAATTATTTGAGGCGCGAAGTTGTGGTAGTGTGGAAGGATGAGTGATATGAGTTATTCACACAAGGGTCCAAAATAGACCAACTTAAACATATGCATAAAATCATTTTGTTCACTTTATATACTTATTTTTTATAATAAACAATGTTATCTAAAATAAATTCAACTTAACAATATTTTTTAAGATAAACATATGCATACAAATATTTTGTTCACTTTATATACTTTTTTTATATATAATTATGCCGAAAACATTTTTAGTGTTAGGTTTTGTAGAAAACTTGTCAATTGGTTGACAGGTTTTCAAAAACCACCATTTTTTCTCCATTTGTACCGTCACCGTCTCTACCATCACCTTTAAACAGAGATACCATCATTGCAAATACCATAAAGGTGATGATGTCATACCGTATGCAAATACCGGTCATACCATCACTGCAAATATTTAAGTTTTTAATTAAAAATATTTACAAATACTTTGTGATATCGATCAAAGTCTGACATTCATTGATATATTAAGTTGGTGTGCTTTTATTATGAGCAACATCTTCCATGCATTTATTACATGGGCGACATCTTCCAAGCGGTGGCAATGGGGGTCGCAGAAGACGCGTCTACATTGGGAAATTTGTGAACATTTTCTTGCCAAATATAAGTTGTGTATTTAATGGCCGTCGTAGAAGACGCTTCTACATTGGGAAATTTGTGAACATTTTCTTGCCAAAGATAGGTTGTGCATTTATTACATGGGCGACATCTTCCACGCGGTGGAAATGGTTGTCACAGAAGACACGTCTACATTGGGAAATTTGTGAACAGTTTCTTGCCAAAGATAGGTTGTCGTCATAGCTGAAGACACGTTTGCACAGTTGAAAGTTTGTGAACACTGTTCTGTAGGAACAAGGGTATGCTGCTTTTTTTTAAGGCTACATTTTTTCTTCATGTACACGGCGAGAAAAGCCCGACCTGGCAAGGATTCATGCATTTGAAGATTCCTTTGTAAATATAGATGGTCTGAATAGGTACGCTGAGGGAGTTAAGAAATCTGATTTTGGGCCCTCTTGGCTCAAATTTAGTAGGATTCTATTTGTATCATAGAACTTCACCGCATCTGTTGTAGTCAAATTTTCTTACAATTTTTGTTGTTGTCTGTACTGAAGGCGTTGTTTCCTGTCATTTTATTAGAAACATCGAACCTTGTATCAATAGGAGTTGACGCTGGGAGTGTTTGTTGGCGGTGAATTAGAATCTTAAAACATTTTGTGCTCAAGATTTCTCATAATTTTTTGCCCAAGCTTTTTCAGGAGTGACAAGTAATACAGAACAGTTGGCATGGAAACCCTCATTCTTCCTCCGTAGGATCAGTTTACTCATCACAATGAAAACAAGAACAAAAGGATCTATGTAGCACATCAAAATAGAAGTATCGTCGAGATGCAAAGAAAAAATGTCTAAGCTGCAATTCCTTCATCCTTCAAGGTGCAAGTATTTACTGAGAAAACTTCTCAGAACAAATCTTCCTCCGCAGATCTGCCGTAAGGAATTTTTCCCCCTCCCGGTAATAATCTACAATTTTCTGATGTTAATGCCCTTCAATTTATGCATGGTAGCAATTTGCATTTTCCTTCTTAAAACATTTTTCAATCTTGTCTTCGTCTTGTGAATGGAGTAGAGGCTCCTCCTTCTATCAACCACTTGCAAATATGATATCAATGGGCTTTGAAAGAGGAAAAGGTACATGATTTTTTTACTATATGTTCTCAGAACCCTTGAAAGTATTGTTGTTTTCTGTGTAATTGGTATTTACATTTCTAATTTCACATGATCACTTGTATTTTTGTGATGTTGGATCAGCTGATACAACCTTATTACGTTCAGCTACAAAGAAAGAGCCAATAGACTTCCTTCTTAAAGAACTCCAAAATGTAGGCGTAGGTTCGAGTGCTGCTAGCGAGGGCCATGCAGAGATAGGTTCTGCAACTTTTGAGGCAGAAAGAGAGCCTCAAAATGGTACTGGTACTGTAGATGACATGCAAGATGTTGCAGAAAATCACAATCAGCATGATAGTGCACCCTTGGAAATACGAGACAAGGAGATGGAAAAAAAGATATTGTAAATAACTTGACTGGAGATCCACTAGCAAATTATGAAATCGAAGTTGAAGAAGAAGGCAAGGCGATTGTAGAGTATCTATCCTTGCTTGTGTTTGTGTCTGTGTGTCAATAGTTTGTTCAATTTTCTCAATGAATTTATCTACACACCGAAGTATTGGGAAGATATAAAATAAGGCATTTCAGTGTTGCGATTTCTAATATTTGACTCTAATATCATTCCTCTCTGGATTTGTGTCTATGAATAAGTCATCATCTCTCAGATCTTTGTTATGCGACATTGGTGGGACTCATTCCTGTTATGGACTTTCACATTCTCTTAAAAAAAATTATTTCCAGAATCGCACTATGTGTATTTGGTTAGGTTGGGGGTTTTATGAATATGAAACAGAGAATAGAAGAAAAAATCAATATTTTTTTTTATCTATCTTATTTTATGCAGGGAAAGGAGAAGTTATGGAATGTTCGTGGGTGCACGGCGAGTTCATTGGCTAGTGGTGCAGTGATACCAGAGGTGACGACGCACCAACAATGTAAAGCAGGGTGAAAAAGAACATGCAGAAGGGAAAAATAACTCTGATATCAATTAAAATCAGGATATGATTTTGAAGGGTGAAATCTCACCTCATCTTCTTTGTGTCATTTAAATACATAATCCACCTGTCCTGCATCATATTAAAAAAAGCTGTGGGTCTCTGTAGAAAAGAGTTGTCTGTTTCGTGTGCGACAACCCATACACTATTGTCTTCGACCTTTCTTCTTTCCCATTTTCCCATATTGCCCACTTTTCTATATTGGCAGACTTTTGGCCGTTTGTGACACTATCCATGGTAGGACCTAAAAATAGGTTTTTGTGTCGTGTTTTTTGGGCCAAAATGAAATTCGGTTGACTATATTGGATACGTTGAATCTTTCTTTTACCTATTCTGTTTTATAATGATGGGCATTGGCTTTTGAGATTGTAGGTAAGATGGATCTGAATTCTCTACTAAAATTTTGAAGTATACACTAGAGATCATGAGTATCTAATCTCAAAGTCCGACGGTGGCCATACTTCTGACTACAATGAAGGATTTGTAATCTTAATAAATGAGGCCTTACTAAACACATGGAGGTCTTGGATGTTCTCACCACAGAATCTAGGGAACTTAAGTACACTCAACACAAAGGGACGAGTGTTCTAAACAACCAGAACAAAAGAGTTAACATTGGGCAGGTAGGAAGCTTCATCGATAGTTAAAAACCAATGTCATTATGCATTAAAAAAGTCATTTATATGTTAACGTTGGGCATGGAACTTCATCGATAGTTAAAAACTAATGTCATTATGCATAAAAAAAATTCATTTGTATGTCGTTAAGACTATTGATAATGGCTAAGGGTTCAATTTTCTTCAAAGGAATTTTAAATCATTTCATTTGATACAGTAAATAAACTCACTTCTGGATGTTCTCAGTCTCATTCTGCCTTCATTGTTTCTCATTGATATTATCTATGTTGAATTTCGAGATCAAGTTCACATAGAGGAGCTAAAAATTTCCTCTCACTGTGGGAGGTGCCCTGTCTGTGACTCAACTTATTCATTCCCAAGAACAAAATTGCAAAGTTTAACACAACAATTTTCAAAGATATGCTTAGAAACCCTCTAGATTGCCTGATTCTTATCTACCCTATGAACCGTAATAAGTATGAACGCTTAGCTCCATTTCGTTCTCCTGAATTGTTTCGGAGTAGCAATTCATTCTTTTTATATTTCTCAACAATTTCACATTTTTCAGGTGGGATATCAGAATGTCAATGGTGACGCCTACTGAATGCTTATTCTATGTGATAGCTTTCCTGCGCTCTACCATACCATCGTCTACTAATCGCTTAAAGCCAATTTGATAGATCAAAACCCAAAAATATTGAGCTTCTGTCAACGAGCAGGTATCGGTAGCAAGGCAATATCTTATACTTTAATAAAATCTGATGAAAAATATAGGTTATTGATATAAAGATAAATAATAATAATCTATTTTTAAGCCAATTTGATAGATCAAAACCAAAAAATATTGAGCTTCTGTAAACGAGCAGGTATCTGTAGCAAGGCAATATCCTATACTTTAATAAAAACTGATGAAAAAATATAGGTTATTGATATAAAGATACATAATAATAATAATAATCTATTTTTAAACCAATTTGATTGCTCAAAACCAAAAAATATTGAGCTTCTGTCAACCATCAACCAACAGGTATCGGTAGCAAGGCAATATCCTATACTTTAATAAAACCTTATGAAAAATAAATAGGTTGTTGATATACAGATAAATAATAATAATATTAATTTATTTTTAAGGTCACAGCCAAGCCATACACTAAATTGGTGTATGAAACCCCTCAGCTCAAGGAGATTTGACTGGTATATATATCCTACCCCTCTTAAGAGGAAACACATGTTCTTAAACCTTAGGCCCATCAGATGGAAAATGAAACTGCCCAAGGAGAGGAAGAAGGTGTTCCCCTTTGTCAACCTCTTTCACTCCAAAAGAAACCCAACTCACCCATTTTTGCTCCGTCCTCAACACCTCTATTTGGTTAACCTTCATTCTGCCATCAAGTTTCAACTCCATGTCCCAACGAAATTACATAGCCAATGCCGTACTCCAAGAAATGATGATTTTTTTCAGGGATATTGGTCGAAAACAAAAAATAGTAATTTGTGTAAATTTATATAGCCGACGAAAAAAACTATTTCGTAAAACAGCTAACCAAAGCCAATTACATATATACATGCCATTCTTTTAACACCCGTTCCTTTCCGATGACAAACCGCCAACCGACATCCCACATGGCCATAACACGTTTACTTACCCACTCTTAATTCTAGATGGTCCAGGGTGGGTTGGATTTAAGACGTAAATATATACGTATAGAGGTAAATATCTCTGTGGCTATGTAACTCTCTGCATACAAATAATTGAGTTATTGAACCTTGTAATCTCATCAAATATCATATCTATAATTTGTTTTCCGCCCAGCGATTTGACTGGTAAAGTCTACGAAGGTATACATACCCTACCCCACTCTGTATTTGAACCTGTGACCTCTTAAGAGGAAATACATGTTCTTAACCATTAAGCCCACTCAGAAATAATTGAACCAATAACTTTATTTTTAACTTCTAATTTATGAAACATTGTCAAATTTTTATGAAAATTGGCATAGTGTGCAAAGGTAAGATTTATGTTGCCACTCTTTAATTAGAGTGATGTCAATTTTTAAATATATACTCTAATAATTATTTTTCTTTTAACTTTCAATAATATTTTATTAGAGTGAAATCAACTTTTTAAAGTTGAAATTACATATATTCTCCTAAATTAGGACCATATTCGATGGGTAAGATATTATTTATTTACAAGAATTTAGAAGTGATTGGTTTCCTATTAAGAATGGTTTTATACATGAGTTGACTTTAAGCTAGGATTATCACCATGAAAAATGGTTATTATTTAATGGAGACATGCCTTATTTAATGGTTGGTTTTGACTCGATTTAGTTTGGATTGTTATTAATTAGGTTAACTAATATTTACATATAATAATAATCATGAAAAAAAATTATTTATGAAAGTAAATAATTCATGAATTATTTAGAGGTTTTTTAAATGGTCAATAAAAATTAAATTTTTAAAGTAGAAAATAAAAGATATAAAGTTTTTTAAAGTTTATATTGTATTGTTTTAATGGATGAAAATTTAATTTAAATTAAAAATATTAAATTAATATACTATAATTTAATATATTAAACTAATTATTTAATATTAAATAAATCACAAAACATTCTTAGCATAATTGAATAAAAAACACTAAAACTAATTATTAGATACCATCACAATTTAAAATTAAAAATAAAAACAAAAATAATAATATAAAAAATTAATGAAATATTTATAATAAAAAATTTTAATATAAAATTTTAGAATAAATATTACATTGCAAATGTAAATATAATAAAGTGTAAATATAATAAATTGTAAAATATTAAATGTGTATAAATATAATAAATTGTAAAATATTGATGATGATGATGATTAACGTACATTAAGATTTAATTGGTCTGTCGGACCTTAAGAGAGTAAGTGATTACTTGTGATTCTTTAGAATTTTGTTTCTTTGCTCGAAAAGCATTAAGAGAAGCTTTCCAAGATCACCATACTTTTGTTGAGTTAAGAGGTTAGGAAGATTGGTAGTATGATCAATATTTTGAAAATGAGATCTAATATGGGTATAGGTAGGATAATCTAATAAACTTATTAAAAAAGAAATTTAGATTTTATTTTTAATTATAAAAATTTAATTTTAAATTTACCTTTTCAATCTATAAAATAAAGTGTAAAATATTAAATGAGTGTAAATATAATAAATTGTAAAATATTAAATGTGTTTTATGAATTCTAATAAACTTATTAAAAAACAAATTTAGATTTTATTTTTAATTATAAAAAATTAATTTTAAATTTATCTTTTCAATTTATAAAAAAATTTAAAGAATATGACAACATAATTTTTATTCTATTCCCAATGTTATAAAATTTTAATGATCCATGTTCTTAGTATATTGCAAAATGAAAAAAGATTCAATCAAAATTTAATGTATTTAAATTTTTATATAACTAAATGGTTGTATTGGTCAAATTGTATCCAAAGACATAAAAAACTTATAAAATTGAATAAATAAGTAGTAATGCACTAATGCCCAACAATAATATTTATCTAAAGAATAATCAACACCTAAAAAACAACTATAATACTAATTAAATTAAATAATATTTAACTTGGAATGCTTGTAATACTAACTACAGATTATAACCTTCATTATATTTCTTATAGCATATAGTTATGGGTTATAAAGCAATTTATAGGATAGGTTCGAATCTCTTGTTTCTTTTTAGGGTTAGGCAAATCTTTTGTTCCTCCTTGGGGTTAGGCCCTACAATTTACCCCATTTATCATCTACTAAGTAGAGAAGTACTTAGGGGTTTCCCGTGAATTCTTTGCCCTCCACTAAGTAGAGAAGTTTTTCCATAAATTATTTATCATTCACTAAGTGGAGAAATACTTCTGGTTTTCCCAAATTCTTACCTCTTAAAAAAAATTGAATAATTAAGTTAAGTTAATAATATGTCAATACTTCTAATGATTATTTCAATTTTAAATTGAATATATAATTAAGATAACAATTTATATTAATTCAACATAACACAAATATAAAAGTATTTATCTAAGATAACTTGCAAATTAAAATGAAATAATAGTGCCTAATCTAAAAAAATAAAATAATATTTATAAATATAAAATGCTCAAAATTACTATATATATATATATATATA
>CBVK0100462113.1:0-12275 GCA_900067695.1 Picea abies
ATGAAATGATCATATAGAAAGTGTGCAATAGTGTTATGTATGACATGGTATAATACATATTTTCTATTGTTGTTAGCTACCATATGAAAGAGAGAAACATATTTTAGTTATGCCTTTGAAACTTATCGTGTGACTGATTGTGAAATTTCATATAATAGACTAGTCTTAAGTCTATTATGGTAATATTAATATTAATATTAATATCAAAATTGCAACCCAAAATATTTTTTTATTTATTTTTAAATAAATTTGGGTCGTCGCCTATGCGACAACAACTTCTATTGATGCCACAGTTTTTCTATATAAACAACAAAAAGTTGTCATCATCTGTGTGACAACAACTTCTATTGATGTGACGGTTTTGCTATATAAACAACAAAAAATTGTCGTCGCCTGTGCGACGACAACTTCTATTGATGCAACAGTTTTTCTATATAAACAACAAAAATTTGTCGTCGCATGTACGATGACAACTTCTATTGATGCGACAGTTTTTCTATATAAACAACGAAAATTTGTCATCGCATCTGCGACAACAACTTCTATTGATGCGACAATTTTGCTATATAAACAACAAAAAGTTGTCATCTCATATGCGACGACAACTTCTATTCATGCGATGGTTTTGCGATAAAATTTGTTGTCGCAATTTAGATGAAATGTTGGTTTCACATTGTTTGCCTATATTGTCGCTTTTGCGACGTTTTTTCAAGTTCGTCGCAAATGTCATGTCACATAAAATGACGTTTCAGAGACTCCAGATTTGTCGCAATATCAACGACATAACGTCGCAATAGCTTTGAAATAGCCATCACAAAATGACCCAAATATGCTAGTGCCATGTCCTATATTCCTAAATCCCGAAAAAATGTTGGAATTTCCTTATATTATTTCTTGACTATTATTTCACTCAAAACCCCCATTAAAATTATGTTTCCATATCAGGTGTTTTAACTCCATATATATTGTTTTTTTAGCTTAAGATAATATCAGAGAGTTTAAACAATCGACTCTATTATGCTTATGTTTTTAGGCTACGTATATATGCACATAATATCTTGGAATATTCTTCTATTATTACTATAAGAATTTTATATGAGTCGTTTTTGTGAGATAATATACTGAGAAATGTTCGAAAATAATTCTATCACTCAGATAGAGGGAAATCATTTTAGATTCTAAAAAGAATTTGCTTATATTATATTTATGTAGTTTAACATAGAGAAATGTATTGATATACAATTTCATCCCTAAAAATTTGATTATGTATTTCCTTTTGTTTACCAGAGTTTTCTCAGGGTCTCCTTTATGGATTCTTATTTACACAATAAATAGAAAATAATTGATTCACTCCTATTCTATGGAATTACTAAGGTATTATCTCTTCTTTCAATGCATAAAACATTCTAATACACTGTGGTTGTAGGTTATTTAGAAACATATTACTGTATCTAGCAAGTTCCATAATTTAAGACTTGCTATTACTATACAAAGTTATATAAGCTTTCCTTTTGTCAATATCTATAACTAGATTATATAATTCTATGTTGAGATATCTATGAGTCATAAGATGACTAATTTAACTTCTATAACATACATACATCTATGCAGATTAAATTTTGTAGTATATATATAATTTATGTAGCTACATACAATTCCTTAAACCCAACATGAACAATAAGGTACATCTATACATGCTCTATTATGTAGCATACACATAAATTTTGTAACTATATAAAATCCATAAAATCTTTTGAACAATAAAATACAACTATATAGACCAGATTTTGCACTGTAAGAAGTTTCAATATCTAATAAGGGTGAAAAGAGGTATAATGAAGATACATATACGTAATAGTGATGATGGAAACAAATGGAACAACCATGTTCCACCCAATCATATATACAGAACAACCAATATTACTTGTCTTGATCACCCCCTAGCCTGACCATGACTCCATAAGGGAAAAATGAGCTTCGCTTCTTAGCTATTGGCTTTCTATATAGTTCAGAAAATCATTTTCCTAACACCACTTGTGCTCACACAAAAAATAGCCATCTCCACAACATACTAAGTAGTGTCCTGCCTCACACATATGTTGTATATACTTCATTTTCCATTGCCTGTGAATTTTCCATTCATTTCCCTCCTTGGGAAATTCACAGCTTTACAAATCCTTGATTTTTAAGGGTTGCCAGTGACAGAACTCAACTTCTGACACTTGAAAAAATCATCTATGAGTTAAATCAAACATGTTCCCCACTCATGGATTTATATTCAACTACTTTTAACCTAGTTCTAACATATGTTTTCCAACATTTAATTTATTAAAATATCTGTCTTATACATGTGTCCATCAAAATAGGACCGCTGGCAAGTCAAATGCTTTCCCAACAATCAAAAAAATAATAATTACATGCCTTCACAATTTCAAATCCAAATTTTCATAAATGGAAATTTATTTTCAAAGAAATAACTTTAAAATAAATTGTTTTAATATTTGACGATACAACAGGTATGCAAAACCAAGTTTTTGTGTGATTTTCAATACTATTAATGACACTTTCAAACACAGGATTCATATCTTCAAAGTTAGTCTCGTTTTCAAGATTGTTATGTGAGAACAGAGTCGAAACATGGTTTCTTTCAAAGGACCGGCCACGATTATGAAGAGATTTTATGGAAACAATACAAGTTAGACCTCCTTCTAGTGCTAATTATGTTGACAGGGATGAAATCACCCTATAATGGTAAGGGGTTCTCCCAGATGCACGATCCCAATTATAATATGCACCATTTTTTATAGGAGACCCATCCAAAATTTGGCCAGGCTTCCATTTGTTAGTTATGAGGGTGAAGATGGATAATTATACAATTTAATTATGTAGATGTATGAAAATAAACATAATCTACTTCTAATCTATCCTATCCTACATAAGAGTGCATTGAAGTAAACAAAATGAGTCGTAATGAAAATAAACTTTGGCAAGAAAACCTTACCCAAATCGTTGAAATAAAAGTGCAAAGTTAGAAACACGTGCATACATACATATAGCCAAAAAAGTACAAATTATATTTATGCATACATACCAACTCATTATCTCGGGACTTATAAATATAAGAAAGAATATAAATACTACAAAACGACATTGAATGCATCATATTAGTCTATAAGGAAAAAAAAATTGTATAGTCCATGTGATCGACATACATTCCACTTGAAATAGTTCACAACAAAACAACCACGCACCCAAGTTCTTTTGTCTTTCGAAAACTAGCCCTGAGGGATTCTCAATATTCATTAACATGGTATATGTCCTTGAATTAGTTCTTGAGTTTATACAAACCATGAAAAGCATGTTTAGAGTGGGAGGAAGAATCCATTGAAAAGGTACAAGTTGAATAAGTTTTTAAAGTCGAAAAATTAGAGGGGCTCAATTTTCCCGAGGAAGCTTTATGAGTAAATTACAAGAAAATGGAGGGTTGGTGGTGCCTGCCACAATATGACACTATGAATTTGTATTGGTACCTTTTGGTTTAACAAATGCACCTACTACATTTATGTTCTATATGAACAATGTGTTTAGCAAGTATCTATACAAATTTGTGATTGTGTTTATAGATGACATTCTAATCTATTCAAAAACTAAAGAGGAACATGAAGAACACTTGAGAATAATCTTGCAGACCCCTAGGAAGCACCAAATTTATGAAAATTTTAGTAAATGTGAATTCTACTAAGACAAGGTACAATATTTGGGACATTTAATTTATGTAGAAGGAATCTTCGTTGATCCAGAAAAGGTCAATACCATCCTATATTAGACAATGCCTAAGGATGTCTTGAATGTTTCATATTTTATGGTTATCACAGGTTACTATCATAGATTTATAGAAGGGTTTTCCAAAGTTGCCTATCCAATAATTTATTTACAAAACAAAGGAACCAGATTTAAATGGACAGAAAAATGTCAAGAGAGATTTGAAAAATTGAAACAATTATTAAAAACAACACCTATATTGAAGATAGAATATCCACATAAAGATTTTTTGGTCTATATTGATGCCTCAAAAGAAGGTTTGGGAGGAGAGTTGCTACAAGATGATCATGTGATTGGTTATTAGTCATAGAAAATGAAAAATAATGAAAATTATTATACAACACATGATATGGAATTAATTGTTATTATGCATGCCCTCAAGATGTGGTGACACTCTTTATTGGGTAGGATATTTTTGTTGAAAATAGATAATCTCAGTCTTAAATACTTTTTTTATCAACAAAACTTTAATGCAAGACAAGAAAGATGTTTATATTTCTTGAGTGAGTATGATTTTGAGATAAAACACATTAAGGTAAAAGAGAATAAAATAGCATATGAACTTAACAAAAAATTAAATGCAGTTTACAACAATAATATGCAAACTTATTTAAAACATAAAATAAAATAAACAACATAAAACGATGAAGTTTATAAAAATTAATGAGAAAAAATGTTGAATGATGAAACAAGTGAATAAGAGTCAAAATTCAAATATAATCAATATGGATTATTGTTGTATAAGAGAAGAATTTACATTCCAACTAGTGCAGAATTGGAAATTTTAATAGTGGATGAAGTACATAAGAAACCTAATTCAGTTCACCTAGGCTACCAAAAGACTATAACAACATTGAAAAAAGAATATCTTTGGCCCAGAATGAAAATTGAAGTGCTTGAATATCTTGCTAGGTTTCTAGAGTGCCAACAATTTAAAGATGAGCACCATCACCCAGCTAGATTATTGCATCCAATACCCATTCCTGAGTGGAAATGAGAAGTAATCAACAAGGATTTTGTTACAGTGTTTCCTAAAACTAAGAAACAAAATGATTCCATTACAGTGGTAGTAGAAAAAACTTACTAAAGTTGTACTCTTTATTCTAGTGAAATCAACTCATAAGACAATAAATATGTTGAAATCTTCATGAAATAAATGTTTAGGATGCATGGTATATTAAATACTATAATTTCTGATAGGGACATAAAATTCACCTCGAATTTCTGGAAGTATTTGTTCAGTGGTTTGGATACTCAGTTGAACTTCAGTACCGCATACCATCCTCAAACTAATGGTCATACTAAAAGGAAGAACCAATTTTTAGAGGATACTTTGTGGATGTATGTTATGGAATGTCTCACAAAGTGGGAAGAGTACCTTCACTTGGTTGAGGTTGCATACAATAATGGTTATCAAACCTCTTTAAAGATGAGACAGTTTGAGGTAAAGTACATAAGAAAATTTCGAACACTCATTAGTTGGGATAGCTCGGTTGACAGATTCATCTTGGGGCCAAATATGCTAAAAGAAATGGAAACAGTTATACAAAAATAAAAACAAAACATGAAAATTGGACAAGACAAAAAAAAAAAAAAAGATTTGTAGATTTGAAAAGAACACATGCATAATTTAACATTGAAGATCATGTTTATCTTAATGTCAGACCTAAGAACAGTGCACTAAAATTGGAAAAAAGTACCAAGTTGGAACCCAGATATTGCAGGCCATTTCAAGTGTTCTCCATAGTGGAGCCAATGGCCTATCAACTTACACTTCCAGCCATTTTAAAAGTTCACAATGTATTTCATGTTTCATTATTAAATAATTATGTACATTATATAATTGTTTTAAATTGGAATGTGATTCAGGTGGAACATGAAGTTGAGTTTATTCTCGATAGGAAGGAAATTATATTGTGAAACCGATTCATCACTCAGGTTAAAGTGCAGTGGAGGCACTTTAGTCCCTAGGAGGTTACTTGGGAGATGGAAGAAGCCATGAGAAAGGAATACCCATATTTTTTTTGGAGCCAATATACTTAGATTGGAACACCGAGAACGATGTTCAATTGAAGAGGGAGAATATGCAATGTCCTTCATTTTACAAACATTTAATCAATTAATTTCTTACTAGTTTATGTTGTGAAAGTATTGGAAAATACTTATGTGGAATTATATCATCATAAACATTGACGATCAATATTTTTGTAACCTTTATTTTTAATTTATTTGAATAACAAGAAACAAATCAATTAGAAAATCTAGTTACAAAGAGTAAATCATTATTCCATGGGTGAGTGAAAGGAATAAAAACAAACCAAAGCAAATTATTGTCCATGGGACAAGTGGAGCCCTACTCCCAAAAGTGTGGGATGTGAGGAAACACCACAAAAATAGGCAAAGAATATTCCCTAGGGTTATGGATGAGGCCAACTTGAAAAGACCTAGGCAAGTTATTAAATACAAGTATGTTGTGAGGCAGAACACTCTTGAATACTTGTGAAATGAATTTGATTGTTCTGGGAAGAACTAAACTCTCATAAATATGGAGAAGGTTATATAGTTTCAGTCCCTATGGAATAATGATTTTAGCTTAAGGGTGACAAGAATAACTAATTTTGGTTGTTCGTGTCTATGATTGGGAGGAACTAGTTCTCTGCTTAGTTTCTTTCTCAATTATTGAAGAAGGGTCAAATTTGTTTTATTTCTTTATTTATAAGTATTTACTAATAAATGATTGGTATTGCAGTAGATAACATGTACAAAAGTTATAGTATTGTTTATAACCAAAACTAAATATGTGTATTTTTTAATATTTAATTGTTGATAGGAAAGAGAAAAAAATGATGCTTGTTGAATTGTATTTACAATTAATCAAATAATAGTAAGAAATTTATTATTTATATTACACATAGAAAGAGAAGAAAAATGCATCTATTTATCTTTTACTTTCAAGTTAGATTATTCGTTAAAAAGAGAAAGACCATCGTTGTTGGAACAGAAAGCACACTGGTTGTATATAACATAGATGTTGAAATTTCATGCTTATATAAAGTATCCATTATATGTATTAGATTTGTATTATCACATTATGCAAGAAATTACATGGTTTCTCAATATATAGAGTACATAATTATAAGTAAAAAGAACAATGTATTTAAACTTAAACTGGACCAGAACTAAAATATTTGTAATTGTTATAACCAAAAATTTATTTTTAGAATAGAATGGGGTAAAACTTTTAAAGGAATCTATGAGAATGCATTAATCTAAACCAAACCATAAATTAATGTAAACCTTTTTTCATAAACACAAAATCATTGCGTCGTTAACCAAAAATCGAAGAGGGTATGTTATAATACATACAAACTAATAGAGGGAAGGTATGAGCTCAAATAATCGCGTCTCAAACACTGGAGTCAAACATAACTGATAACAAATGTAGATTTCATAACCAGGGAACTATACAATACAAAATATGTTGCAGAGATAATAATAATATATAAGAGTAAAATAAATACTCAAGGTTTAACACAATATAATGAGATATTAAAACCTAAGCGTCACCTCTAGAAATATCATGGTAATATTCTGGTATTCGTTTAAAATACCTCGTGAAGCCATCGACCATGTCGATTATTCTTAAGGAAAAAAAAGAGTAAATACAAACCTTTATATCAAAACAAGACCCCTCGACCCATCGACGAAAATGAAAAGGGCATTGTGTATAATGTTGCAGTTTAAAAGAAATTTATATATAACAATTTGGTCGTTCCAATAAACAGGAAAAATAATGGAATCGAATGTGCCCCAAGGGTTTCAACAAACCTTGTATAGAAATCGTAACCGAAACTTGTTCAGAATGTATGACTAATATATAAGAACAAAAATTAAAATCACATATTATAAACAGAGTTCTTCCTTACCCTAGAATTGGAAAGACCGACGAACATGATGGAAGATGACTCGTTTGTTCCCAAAGGAAGAGTAATCCTATGTGCAAACCACATAAATGAAATTAGTTTTCAAGTTATAAAAAAAATAACCAGATATAGTCATACGCTAGTCAATAGTATAAAAAAGTGACTTTTTCACCAACATTACCTTAGCAAATGCTATCATTCTCGTTTGAAAGTACTCTATAAAAACAAAATTTATATGTCGAAACCCTATGACTTATAAAGCACAGAAAACGTCTCTAACACTCATTTTTAGATAACATTAGAGTAACGATGTAATGTTCCTTAATTTACAAATATTTAAACATTTTAATTTTATAATCTAAGTTGTGTTAGAAAAGAGTTATGTGAAAGTATATCATTATAAACATTAATGATAATAAATATTTTTGTAAATAATATTTTTAAATTTATTTTAATTAAAAAGAAACAAATTAATTAGAGAATCCAGTTACAACTTAGAGTAAATCATTATTCCATAGGTGAGTGAAAAGGATAAAAACCACCAGAGTAAATTTTGTCCATGGGACAAGTGAAACCCTACTCCCAAAGGTGTGGTATGTGAGGGAACAAGCTATCACAAAGTTAAGCCAAGAAGATTCTCTAGGTTTAGGGATGAGGTTAACTTGAAAAAGATATAGAAAATCTATTTTATAAAAGTATAGAAGAGACAAGATGTTGTTGAGTACTTTTGAAGAAATTGAGTTTCATGGTTACTCTGAGATATCCAAAAAAGGTTATATAGTTTTCAGTCCCTATGGAATAATGATTTAAGCTAGGAGGTGACAAGAAAAAGTAATATTTGTTGTTTGTGTCTATGGTTGAGAGGAACTAGTTCTCTACTTAGTTTGTTTCTAGAACTTGAAAAAGGACCAAATATGTTATTTGAATTTTATTTATTTTTGTTTTGTCAATAATTTAGTACCATTATTATAGAGAATAGTTACATATAATGTATTATTGCAGAGGAAATTATTGGTGAAATTGTAGTATTCATTTATATCTAATAGAATAGAATATTGTATTATTTTATCTTTGAATAAATGGAAGAATAAATATTAAATTGTTAATAGTTTGTTTTCTTCCTTATAATAAACTAAGGAGATTGTATTACAAGTAAAAAGAAGAGAATCCACAAAAAAAATTCTGTAACTGTTTAAAAGTTTTATTTACAAACATGGCAACAAAGAAAATGAAGAATCTATTTATTTTTCTTATATAGATCATATATATGGCCAGTTTTATTTTACAAAGGATAGTTTCTGTTTTACTTTACAAAGGATAGTTTCTATAGAGTGGATTCTTTTCAGAAATCATTTTCTTATGAAAAAAAAAAGAATGTATCTTGAAATAAAATATATAGAGTCAATTTTTTTCAGAAATCATTTTCTTATGAAAAAAAAATATATATCTTGAAATAAAATATATGTATATATTGCAGTATGTCGATGATAGGCATATGGTTCCTATCCACAGAGCCATCTCATAAGTATCTTAGAAAGAGTAGAAAAAAGGTTGCAGAAAAAGAACCCCATAAAAGTTTATTAGACCATACAAATAATCATATAAATATTTTTTTTATATAATTACGAGAAAGCCAAGAATGGTAATAAAGTTTATAATGGTTTATATATGCATATTTAGGAATAATCAGAGTGGAAAATAGTATAAAAGGGATAACATGGTTAAATATTATGGAACCTGTATGATATCAACTCAAACCTATGATAAAACCTAGTATATAAAATCAGAACTATGCTTCGTTGACCCTAATACAAGATGGTACGACTTATCAATGAAAAGTAACGATGTAAGAGCGAAAGTCACTGTAAAAAAGAATCAATGGAGTCAAATACTTCTATAGAATTAATTACAAATCACAAAATTAAATAATTAAAGTGTGTTCCGAGACAAATATTTGAGCGGAAAGGTTAAGCCGATGTTAAAACCCCAGAGAAGAAATTTACTTCTGAGAATGAAAGATAAGTTTATCTCTATGGTAAAGTAAACCCTGAAATTAATAGTAGAATTGTATTTTCTCGACCCAAAAGCTTGCCATATCTTGTAACGAGTTGAAGCCTTAGCCTCTGCATTAAGTACTTAAATGTTTATCTATTGAAAATAGAGTCGGTTTTACCTGGTAAAATTGGAAAACCACCGAATATGCTTGATGACCAACAATTAGACTCATTATACATATCGAACCTATGCAAACCATAGAAATAATTTGGGTTTTGAACTTTGTAAACAAAAGAAGTTAGACATCTTGGTTAAAGCAATGACTGTATAAATTATTAGTGTTTTCGAAAGCGTTACCTCATGCTATCGTTTTGGTGATATATGAGCTTTGTGATGAACTGCCAAAGAAGAATTTGAAACCCTATGGCCAGTAAGTAGAGCGTTATCTCTAGAGCTTACCACTAAAAAAAATAGAATGTAGGAATGATCTTGTAAGCCAAAATGAAGAAAGAGTCGAGTATTGTTTTAGGTGAAGTACCACCAGTAATTTTAATTGTACCAAATATTTTTCTTATTGTTATGACATAACTCAAGCTTACTCAGAGTTGAACATTGAATGAACTTGATTCCTTAGTATGATTTCATGTATACGTCTCTCTTGTCATTGAAATTTGGGGTTTAGCTTCATAACAAAGAGATTCATGAGGATCCTAAGATAGAGAGAGTTAGGTTTGTAGTGATGGAGACCCTAAGGATAAAGCCTATGTAACATAGGCATATAAACAATTTGAAAATTTAGTGTAACGGATTCATTTTATGAACTATATCAAAATTACTTTTACCTTTGTACATGTTCCATGGTTTATATAAATAAAAGATAATCCATAATCATTATGGATATGAACCCTTGATTTGGGTTAAAATATTGCTAATTAATAAGTAGTTTATAAATGACAATAATGTTCTTGAACTTGGATAGAATAAGAGTTTTAATAAAGGTAAAAGGAAAAGAGATTACCAAATATATTTGAGGTTTGGAACTACAACTTGTCTTTGCAAAGTATAAAAACTAGTTACAAGTAGTGAGACCAGGTCACATTAGGAATATTGTATATCAAAGAGATTTGGAAAGGAAAGATGCATTTACCTAGGATGATTAATAGGACCCATGATAAGTTGATGATTATGATGATCTATCTTATATATAATAATGAACGCCGTTGATTTCCTTATATTGTCGTGATCAGCCATGGCGATTAGATAATTGTATCAAATAATTTTATGAATGGAATGATAATAAACCATATGTTAAAAATAGCAATATAGATATGCACTTACAAATGGAAAAATTTTAAAAATAAAATAAAATAAATTGGTGTGTTAGGTGATGTTATAAATGGTGTCAGAGCATGTAATGTACCCAACCACCCATAGGTTTGGCATGCTACTTCAAGCCCGCTTCTGAACTAATTTCGAATTCTGGTAAATTTTTAATTAATAAAGATGCATGAAATATTCACATGCATAGATCGAGATTCATGCTACCACATAATAGAAATGAACCATATGTCGTGTACCGCAATAACCAACAAGCATGCATATTCTAGATATGAATTTCATAGATAGATAAATACACATCGGAAATAACATATACAGGTAAATGAAACCATGACAGAGAGAGAACTTATATTTAATGAAACGAATCACCAACTAGTTGCAGACCAAGGATGTTCTACCCAACCGTAGACACTATTATTCCAAGTAACAACAACAATGTCACCCCTGATCCAGGGCTATAATTCCACAAGGAAAGTTCTAGAGTGTCACTCAGCTTCCCAAACCAGTCAACACTCAAGCTCTCACATGATTCTCAGCACACACAACGATCAAAAGTACACCAACTCTCTTCTACCTAGCCTGCACAACCCAAGAGGATGGACCCCCTTCTCTTCCATGCAGTCCCTCAAGATGTCCACCTCCTTCCAGGGCTCCAATGTACCTGGTCAAGAATCTCCATGCTGGGAGTCTCAAGATTCATAGCTATGGGAACAAATTAATGCATGCCGATGCATCTCACACATGTAGACATTAATTCATGGATGGAATACACCAGTAATCATTAATGTCAACCAAGCCATGGTTCCTCTCCACTATTCATTTTTCTCTCCCCGGCCAAGATCAAAAGAATGAAGAATGAAGATGTAATATTTCAGATATAAAATAGTATGAAGAACAAAAATAACTATCTAGAAATGGTAGATAAAAAATGATATAACCAGAAAAACACCACAATAATACCAAAATAGTACTAAAATAACACTAGAAAGAGCACTTTGATTACTGAGAGCAATGTTCACTTGCCTCTTCGAGGGGGAAACCTCTGGCAGAGCAGAGATCTATTACATTAATATCCAAGACAAAACTTCGCATACCCTCTACTCCTATTTATACTAAATATGTCTATCCAAAATAACACTCTAGAGGAAGATCCTTCTAGAAGCGGAAGCTTCTATTAGGTCTTCTTACATTTGATTT
>CBVK0100462114.1:0-12275 GCA_900067695.1 Picea abies
TACCTAGGGAGGTAATATGGGGTACCTAGGGAAGTACCCAATGGGAATGTGGTTATGTATTATTAGTGGAAATCATTTATTATATGAGAATGTGGTCATTCAATGTAACCTAGACTAGGTCCACTATATTAATAAAGGCCCACTATGGTAGTTATATGTAATAAATGAGAGAAGGCTCTCTAGAAGGTTCCTATGAGATATATAGAGTTATATAAAGAAGTGTAAGAAATGTAATGAACATAGTGAAGAATATTGTGAATGTATTAAGCATTGCTTGAGGAGTTTTATCCTTCCATAAGGATTAATGTACGGTGTTACCCTACCTCAAGGGTTTTCTTTATTTCTTGTGTTTGGCATTTTGTGAATGGTTTGGATTATTCTTGTTGAGATTCTTTCTTATTTTGATATTTATCCTCATATCTATTCAGAAACTTAACACAAACCAAGAGTTATTATTCCTCTGATCATATTTTGGCTTTCCCTTCCTTTTATCCCACAAGAGTTCAAGGCTTCCTTCAATGTAGTTTATGTAAGGTATATTCTCAATGTAGGAGTATGAAGGTGGCTCTTTGTTAACTGCATATTTAATATCTTTACAACATTCTTTGTCCTCTTTGTCTTCTTCCTTCCTCAATATCTTGATGGACCTTGTTTGTTTTCCCTGAAAATTTTCCAACTTGTCCTTATATTCCTGGGCCCTTGGAAACAATGTATATATACAATTCTCATGCATGATAGGTACATCATGAGGATCATATTCAATGGGTAGTTGACCCTCATTAAACTCATTCTCATTGATGTGGTTAGGATGATCCCACTCTATCACATGTTCATTAGCCACTCATCTATTGTAGAGGACTTCAAAGGTACCATCCTTCGTGGGAATATAAGTGTGAGTGATGTCCATGCTAAGGAAAACTCCAATAGTAGCAGCCCAACTCCTTGACAATAGAATACCCCAAGCATCTGGAACATCAATCACCACTATATTCATGAGGATGCTAATGTGAGGAAAATCCATCAAATAGAACTCTGAACCTTATATGAGACTATAAACCTTGACCTTCTTGGAATCGATACCATAGAAATTTCCATAGGGTTGAGTCGTCTCTATGCCAAGATGCTTCATAACCTTTAAGGACATCAAATTTGTTGAGACCCTAGAATCTAGCATGTAGTTTTACAAAAAGAGATTATTCATCTCCAATGAAAGGTAGAAGGGAGGGTTAGGATCATTTTTCCATCCAAGGTACATAGTGTTCAAGATTATTGGAGGATTCTTTGCCTCGACTCGAAATTTCATCAACTTCAATACTTCTCTTCTTACGGAAGGGATTTTTCACATTTATGTCACTAGGACCGTCATGTTCATTTTCCCAAATATGGTTGGAAAAATTATATTCAAGTGGATATTTTCTACTTTCGTTGGTTTTGAAAGAAATTCTTGAACTAGAGGTGGGGATGGTGGGGCCACCTTTTTTTCTAGTTGGGGAGTGATTTTCTTTGGCTGAACTGGAGATTTCTTGGTTGGCTAAGATGAGGCTTGATTATTTGAAGTCCGTGGAGGCAAGATAAGGATTCTATTCCTCCTTGTATAAGTCAAGATCTAACTCTTCTTTATTTCTTTCCTCTGATCTTCAGTCAACTGGTTAAGCACTTTGATTCAACCTTCTTTGTCTCCCTTTCTTCAAGCTTCATCAATCTTCTCCTAGGTAATATTAGTGTATTCGTCATCACCACCATCCTGAAAGGAAAATATTGTATTCGTGAATTTGATACTGTCAGGAGAGTCTTATTCTCGTCTTGGACATTCTTCCTCTGGATGAGGTTCTTGGCAGGACGAACACCATGGTAATTCCTCCAAGTTCACAATCCCAATAGGGTTAAATGTGTTACGATCCTTTTCCTCTTGTTGAGGTTTTTCCTTCCAACCTATGGGTTCTTTCTTGATGAATGGATGCCTGGGAGCATAATGATTCCTTTCCAAATTTTTTAATTGGCTCATAACCTAATTTTGATTCTAGACAAACTGATTGTTCATTTGATCAAGATTTTGATCTATGAGAGAATTTATATCTCGTGAACTATTTGTCGTTGTTTTTTTTTTGGTTCTACTCTGGCACGAGGATAATGAAAAGGATCGAACTTGGAGAAAAAAATATTCTCCTCAATATTGCATTGTACTCTTTGTATTTTGCCAAAGTGTGGGGTTTATTATCCCTTAGGATGAAACCAAACTTCCCTTCAAAGGCATTAATATAGATAATACAAACCACTGTTGCGGTAGGGTGAAAATACTATGGGATTTCACTGTGTAGTTCATCAAATTTGGTATCAAAATCACTCACTGTCTCATTCTCCTTTTTCCTTATTTGGTTGAATTGATTCATTAGAATTCCACTATCTTTATTCAATGACCACCTACTTTTGAACAACATAGAAAAGTCTCCATACATGGTGAGGTAATTATCTGGAAATCCATCAAAATCACCTTTGGGACTCTTCATTGAGATATGTTGCTAGAAACTTCATTGCAACATCTTCATGTTCCACTCCATTTTTCATGTCTCGACCGATGGCATGTAGAGTGTTTCTGTAGTGATTACATTATTTCGAGAGAACTTTGGCAACCATTTATTAATTTATTTAGTCATGGTATTTGGATACCCAATGATGGTCGCCATGTTCAAGGGATTATGGAAGTCCTTTTACCAAGAATGATCCATTTGTCTAAGTGGGAGATTAATGTCAAAAAGTTGTTTGAGAATGAGAGAATGGAGAGGAGGCCTTCTTTGGTAAGTTTTGGAAGGCTTGAATCTACCAAGGGGAAGGGTCTTTTGAGAAGAAGGATATCGAGATGGTGGAGTCGCCAGATGAGACTTAGCTCATCAGGGAAGGAAAGGGAAAGGGAAATTCCCTTAAGTGGATTCTCTAGGAAAGACAGGGGTGAAAGAATTTGGGATCAAAGCTTGTCATGATTTCCTTAGGGCACAAAAGAGGATTCAAAATCCTTCGCGGAAACGATGCCAAAATGTTATCACACAAATTGTAGGTTGGGGAAATCCTGACCCAATCCACAATATGGAGAGAAATACTGGAATACCTACCCACTATAACCTTAGATAGGTACTATGCTCTCTTTATGATTTAGGAGAATCATCAGTAAAGTGCATGTGGAGAGATAACTCATTTCCCTACCGCACCTTTTGAATATTTTTTAATTTTAAAAGCTAGCATATCATGTAAACCTCTTGAATGGATTGTGAATTAAATAGATCTTTAATATTCGAAGGTTGAACGATCACGTGAGATTGGGATAGATCATATTTTCCCTTAATGTAGTTGATTTTGGCACAGATCTGGAGCTTTTGCTCTTATCTGTTTGTCTCAGACTTTTAATGTAACAGGTATTAAGTAGTTGTTAGATTTTATTTCGATAAGATAGGTAGTTGAAGGGAACCCTATGATCCCTCTGGTATAACTAGAGGTGTTGTATTCCCAAATCAGGCTATTGAATATTATGGTAGCTCCAAATTAGTTGAATATTGTTGTAGCTGCAAGTTAGTTAGAAGCTTTTTAATGTTGTTATAGCTTAGGTACATTTGAATGAATATAATAGAGAGAGGTATTGACCCAAATGTGTGGTGTTTTTTTTGCTTGAATGAATAGTAGGATTTCTATTTACATTCTTCTCTCTATTACTTTGTATTCTCACGCATGCATGAGTTTCATTGTTGAATGCATGATTTCATGGTGAACCATATGAATATGTGAAACATTAGATAAGTTTCACTTGTTTCTCTTCCATGAGCTTATGCAAGGAGTGTGTGTTGTCCACAAAGAGTACATTGAAAAAGTCTAATTTGAATCAGAGCTCAGAAGAGGTAACTTGAAGATTTGTATGCAGAGTGTGCATATCTTCCACAAGGTGTGCGTCGATAGAGTCTTTGACTTAGAAGCTCAGGAGGAGTACCTCTAGAAATTACTTGCGAAAATGTGTGCAAAGATCTATTACAAGGTGTGCACAGATCCAAAATTTGACTAAGTGTCAAAGAAAACCCTCTAAAGAGTTAAAGGTTCAGAGGAAAGACAAGTTACAAAAATTTAGCGAGAGAAATCTTCAAAAGGGAGGAGCCCTTTAATGTTTTTCAAATTAACGCTTAAGATTCCTTCAGGAGGAAGAGGGATTGTTACAAACCGTCAGATCTGGGAGAGTTGCATAGTGTTTATCCATGGGTTCCTTCTAAACTTTTCGATTGATAGGTTTTGAAGTGTTGAAGAGAAAAAATCGTCGAAGCCCGAAGTAGCAAAGTAGATATGGACCATTAGATCCAGAAGGGTATGTGGAAGAGATCCACAAATGTTGTAGGAGAAGCAATTTGGTGAAAAGTGTGTGTGGAGTGATCCAAAACTCCCAAAGTAGCGAAGTTGCAAAGTAGATGAAGTGACTCACAGTCATCGGCTATTGGGTAAGAGTTGGTCATTGATCCTGTTGGATCAGTTCACCGATTTAGGGGTTCAGGTGAAAAGGGTGCAGTTGTTGCTAAAAATGTCAAAGCCTGAAGTTATGAAGTGCTTAGGATATTAAGGTCTGGGTCATAGCCCGAGGTAGAATATGGAGAAGGTCTAGCGGAAAGGAGCTAATGCGTGAATTTTCAAGATTATAAAAATGCCAAGGGAAGGGACCTGCAAGTATCATACGACCTGCCCCTAAGGTGATAAAAGGGTCTATGTTTAACTCAATTTGGGGCCACCAAGGCCTCAAGGAGATAATTCATCTTAGGTAGTTAAATATCCTTGTCCGAGAGGTCGTGCAACCCTGAGGAGAGAAGGGGGGTCTGCATCAAGTGGTATCAGAGCCTAAAGATATCAAATTGTGATCTATGAGTGAAGAAAAGTTCAGCACAATGCCTCCTAAAAGAAGTGCATAGCCACCTGTAGGAAATCAAGTTTTAGAAAGAGAAATGAGAGAACTTCGTGTAAGGTTGGATGTGATGGAGACAACGCAAAGGAGAGAACCTGATGTTGGAGACGTCAATGATGCATAAAGAGAAGAAATAGATTTTGAAGAAGCTGAAAGGGAAGATGTTGCCTAGGAACGCTTACTGAGAGAAAATATATACATCCCAATGAATGAAGGAAATATAGATGTTGAAGAACTATTGGATTGGATAAGATCCATAGATAAGTATTTCAACTATGAAGACGTCAATGAGGAGAAGAAGGTGAAACATGTTGTCACCAGATTAAAAGGACATGCATCACTATGGTGGGATGCATTGCAGGCTAAAAGAAGATGCAAAGGGAAACAAAAAATTAAGAATTGGGACAAAATGGTAGCCAAGCTTAAAGCTAAATTCATACCCAAGGATTATCAGATAAATATGTTCAAAAAATTGTAGAACATGAGACAGAAGGGAATGACATTGAAAGAGTATACAAAGGAGTTTTACAAGTTGAACATCAGGACTGGACAAGGAGAGAAAGATGATGAAAAATTTGTTAGGTACATAAATGGCATGAGGTATGAGATCCAGGATGAAATCAACATGATGATAGTGAGGACAATAGAGGAGGCTTATTAGATTGCACTGAAGGCATAGGAGAAGTTGTCCAGAAAATAGAGCTAGTGATGCAGAGGCAGAAGTCCAAACAGAGGTAAGGGAGTTGTCCATGACAAGGCACAAAATCCCAAGGGTGAGACTGAAAAACCACATAGTCACTCAGAAGGAGGAGGAAGTTCCCAAGGGAGATAGATTGGTGGAATAAATTGTTTTCCTTGAGGAAGAGGAAGAGGCAGAGGAGGAGAGGTAAAGTGTTATGCATGTGGAAAGACATGACACATGTCTTGGGAATGTCTCGAGAGAAAGAAAGAAGGAGGTGAAGCTCACATTTTGAAAGTGAAGAAGCTGAATTTTGAAGCGGAAGGTGCAAAACATGGAAAATACCTGATGTTGAAGAAGGTTCTTTTGAAGCCAGAGCTAGAGGTTGAAAATCCAGTGCAGAGGAACAATTTTTTCAGAACTGCTTGCAAGACTAAATATAGGGTATTCAAACTAATAATTGATAGTGGGAGCATTGATAACTTAGTATACACAGAGATGGTGAAGAAATTGGAGATGGAGGCAACTGCACATCTAAAGCCATATAAATTCTCATGGTTGCAGAAAGGACACCGGTTAATGGTAACTAAACAATGCCTCATTGAATTTAAAATAGGAGGATATAGAGATGATATTTTGTGTGATTTGATTCCCATGGATGTATGTCATGTTTTGTTGGGGATAACATGGCAGTTTAACAAGAATGCCATTCATGATGGGAGGAGGAATACTTATCCTTTGGAGAAGAATGGTAGGACACACATGTTACTTCCAATAGAGGAGAATAGAGTAAAGGAAGAATCCAACACAAGTATACTTCTCATGAGTGGGAAGGAACTTTTGAGTGAAGTTAATAAGGAACAGGAGATGTAGTTTGTTGTGGTGAGGAAACTTAGAGTTGTCCTTACAAGTAATTATATGGATGATTTTCCTAAGGAAATTCAGGAGTTATTAGATAATTTTGATGACATAGTAGTGGATGAGTTACCTAATTCGTTGCCACCCATCAGGAGTATCAACCATCACATTCATCTAATACCAGGAACATGCCTGCTAAACAAAGCAACATGTAGATTGACACCTCAAGAGAATGAGGGGGTAAAAAGACAAGTCCAATATTTGATGGAAAAGGGTTTGGTTAGAGAAAGCTTGAGTCCATGCACAGTACCAATTGTGTTAACTCCAAAGAAGGATGGAGTATGGAGAATTTGTACATAATCAAGTTCCATAAACAAGATCACCATCAGGTACAGATTTCCTTTGCCAAGAATGGATGACTTAATGGATTGTTTGAGTGGAGATTTTTTTTTTCAAAGATAGATTTGAAAAGTGGATATCACCGGATAAGGATGAGAGAAAGTGATGAGTGGAAAACATCCTTTAAAACAAGCGAAGGGTTGTATGAGTGGCTTGTTATTCCATTTGTCTTGACAAACACCCCAAGTACTTTTATGAGGTTGATGAATGAGGTGCAAAAATATTTCATTGGTAAGTTTGTGATTGTATATATGGATGATATATTAGTCTTCAGTAAAACTAAAGAAGAGAGTTTGAGACATCTGTTTGAGACATCTGACATTAGTGATGAGGAAACTGCAACATGAGAAGTTGTTGATAAATTTGAAGAAGTCCTCTTTTATGAAGACATAACTCATTTATTTGGGTTTTGTGATCTCTTCAAATGAATTGAAGATGGATCCAAAAAAGGTGAGAGTAATAAAAAAATGGCCATTTCCAAGAAGCATATTTGAGGTGAAAAGCTTCCATGGATTAGCAGGTTTCTATAGGAATTTCATTAGAAATTACAGTGGAATTTGTACACCAATATTGGATATAATGAAGAAGAGACACAAGTATTTTAAGTGGACAAAAGAGGCTGAGAAAATTTTCAAGATGTTGGAGGAGAAGATAACAGAACAACCAATTATGGTGTTGCCAAATTTCAGGAAGACATTTCAAGTAAGGTGTGATGCTAGTGGAGTTGCAATTGGAGTATTCTTGAGCCAAGATAATAGGCCTGTTACATATTTCAGTGAGAAGATGAATGACACTAAGAAGAAATAATCGACATATGATAAGCAATTTTATGCAATAATTCAAGCCTTGAAGAAATGGAGGCACTACCTTGTTCCAAAATAATTTGTTTTGTATAGAGATAATTAGGCTTTACAATTCATAACTAGAGAGGAGAATTTAAATCAAAGACATGCTAAGTGGATAGAGTTTATGAAAAATTTCACTTTTTTCATTAAACATATTTCCAGTAATGCTAACAAAGTTGTTGATGCATTAAGAAGGAGATGTCTGATTCTGCAGGAATTTCAAGTGAAGACCTTAGGGTTTGAACACCTTAAGGAGATGTATTGTGATGATCCATATTTTAAAGAAGCATATGAAGCATGTGAGAATCCTATGATCAGAGACATAAGTCAGTGGAAATAATATATGATTCAAGATGGATTGTTTTTTAAAGGTTGCCAGTTGTGCATACCAAAGTGTTCAATGATAGAAAATATGCTGAAGGAAAAACATAGTGGAGGTCTAGCAGGACATTTTATCCATGACAAGACATTTTCATAGTTGAATAGTTCATACTATTGGCCAGGTAGGAGAGCATAGGTGAAGAAGTTTGCAAACATATGTAAACTTTGCAAGTATGCAAAAGGAAAGAAACAAAACACTGGATTGTACCATCCATTGCCTATTCTAGATAGGACTTGGGATGCATTAAGCATGGATTTTGTGTTGGGATTGCCAAGAACCAAAAGGGGAAGATATTTGTTGTGGTTGATAGATTCTCAAAGATGGCACACTTTATCCAAAGACTAGTGATGCAACACACATTGCATATCTGTTTTTCAAAGAAGTTTTACGACTCCATGGGTTGCCCAAGAGTATTGTCTCGGATAGGGACACTAAATTTGTTGGTCATTTATGGAGAACATTATGGAAGAAGCTGGGGACATAACTGTCTTTTGGTTCAAAATATCACCCTCAAACGGATGGACATAATGAGGTGGTAAATTAGAGTTTAGGAGATTTGATGAGGAGTTTGGTCACTAAACATCATAGCTAGTGGGATCAAATTATGTCACAAGAAGAGTTTACATAAATGACTTAGTGAATAGAAGTACGCGAAAGAGTCCATTCTATATAGTGTATGGAATGAAGCCAAGAGGAGTATCAGAATTGAGAGATCCGGAGAAGAGTGAATTTAGAAGCACTGGAGTAGAAGACTTCACTACAGAAATGTAGAGGCTTCATACTTAAATCAAGGAGCAGTTGCAGAACGATAATGCATAGTATAAAAGTAGAGTTGAACAACACGGAAGAGAACTTGAATTTGAAGTGGGAGATCAATTTTTATCACACTTGAGGAAGGAAATATTCCCAAGGGGAACATATAACAAATTGAAGTTGAAAAAGGTTGAACCGTGAAATATATTAAGAAAATTTGGTAACAATGATTATGAGATAGAAATGCTAGAGGATGTGGGTATATCACCCATATTTAACATTTCAAACATGTATCCTTATAGGGAAGATGACACAAAAATATTAGAAGATGAGCCAAAGATTCAGTGGGAGAAGTAGCTACCTGTAGCAGAGAATCCATAGATGAAGAAGATCATTGATCAAAGGATTGGAAAGAGGACCAGGACAAGGACCTATTTTGATTATTTGGTAAAATGGAAGGGAAACCTAATAGAAGATGCTAGTAGGGTAAATGAAACTGATATCCAAAATCATGGAAAGTCTGTGCAGGAGCTCATGGATATGAGTCCATGAATTTTTCCACAGAGGAGTATGATGCAAGAGTATCGTCATCAAAACACACGTGGAGAGACAACTTAGTGCCCTAGCATGCCTTTTGAATTATTGTTGAGATTTTGAAAACTGGCATTTCCTGCAAATCTTCTTGAATGGGTGATTAAAGATGATACAAATTCTTAGAAGCTGAAACGATCGCGTGAGATGTAGGAGTTTTCACTCTTAGAATTAATGTACTGGTTCTTAAGTGGGAGTCAGTTTTTACTTCGAGAGGAGAGGTAGTTAGATGAAACCCTAGGAGCCCTTTGGTATAAGTAGAGGTGTTGTATGCCCAAATAAGGCTGATGAACATGATGGTAGCTAGGAATTAGTTGAGTATTGTTGTTGTTGAAATTTAAGTAGAAGTTACTGAATGTTTTTATAGCTCATATAGACTTAGATGAATATAACAGAGAAATATTGACTCAAATGCATGCGTTGCTATTTCTTGTCTATATGAGTGAATGGTAGGCTCTTTGTTTACATTCTTTTCTCTATTATTTTGTGCTTTCACGAATGCATAGATTTTAATGTTGAATGTATGAATTTGTGAGACTTAAATAAGTTTCAATTGTTTATCTTCTATGAGCCTGTGAAAGGAGTTCATAGTGTCCGCAAGGTGTGTGTCGATAGAGTCTATTTCGACTCGGAAGCTCAGAAGAGATAATGTTGAACAATTTTCCACAAGGAGTGCATTGACAAAGTCTTTGGACTTAGAAGTTTAGGAGGAGTAAAATGTTCGAAGGAAAATAAGCTCAGAAGATATAGCAGGAAAATTATTCAATAGGGAGGAGCCCCTTTGAATTTTCATGAATCAATGAGCGAGGTCCGTCTAGGAGGGAACGAGATCAATATAGTCTGTTAGATCTGAGATAGTTGCACGGTGGTTATCCATGGATTCCTTTGGAATTTCGTGGTTCAAATGTTCCCAAGTGTTTAATGAGCGAATATCAGCGAAGTTGCTAGGAGAGAAGTGAATCCTAGCCATCGATTGGTATGAGAACACGTGGTAGAAATTTGGAAGTTCTGGGAGATAGAGCTCCTAAGGGATTTATGTGGAGTGAGATGAAATCTTCATGAAATCATGAAGATTGAAGTTGATATGGACTGTTGGATCTAGGAGGACATGCAACAGAGATCTGTGTGTTCCGAAAGAAAGGAAATTCAGGAAAACGAGAGGTGTAGGAATGAGAATTCCCAAAGGTTGAAGTGACAAAACTCATCAGAACCGTCTATTAGAGAAAGACACGTGATCCACAACTTCATGGAAAATTTATTTCGGGGGAAAATTAGTTGAGATTCCCTGAAATATTGAAGGTTGGAGTCCAAACGGATCACATCCATTAGCTGAAGGAGAGATGAGAGTTGTCGATCTGCCTAGGAGAATTCATGGTTCAGGGTTAGAAGGAAGAGTGTTGTAGTTGTTACCAAAAATAGCCAAAGAATGAAGCCTAAGCATCTATCAAGGTTTAACCTTGGTTATAGTCTGAGTTCATATGTGGAGAAGGGCTAGTGAAGAAGAGATAGTGCCTGAAACTCAAAAATTTTGAAAAGCGGTTAGGAAGTGGCCTGTAGGTGCCATACGATCTGTGCCTACAGTGATAGAAGGACTTGTGTTCGATTTAGAGTAAGGATAGTAAGGTCTCAAGGAGCTAATCTAGCCCAGGTATTTAAATATCCTTGACCAAAAGGTCATGTAGCCTCAAGGAGAGAAGGGGGGGTTTGCATCATTCAAGTAAACAAGGCCGAAATTCAAGGGAGGATAAAGTCTGTTGATGATGCTTTCTAAGGTATGTTATTTACAGGTCATCTCACCATTTTCACAAAAACATTTCTTCTTCAATGATCCAGACAACGAAATATGGAGGCCGTTGAGAAAATATATCCAAGTAATTTTGGTAAATATTTCATCTTGTGGGTCATTTTATTTTGGGAGTTACACTCTGTGGAAAATAGGGTTTGTGGCTAGTCCTGAAACTAGTCTAAAACAAGTATTTTGGGTAAAAACATCATAACATCTTCATAACAGATCCAAATTCAGTAAGACAAAATGTATTGGTTAGAGTACAGTCTGTAGTATTCTTTGTACGATTTTTAGATCCATACAACAAACATTCCATGTGGGGCACACTCTACAAGTTCTCTCTCTAGAATAAGCTAGAATTCAACAAGGTGTGCCATTTTAGCTATAACTCATTTTCTGAGAGGTTCCAAGTAGTGAAACTTGTAGGAATTGCATAAAAGACACTAAAGAAAATTGTCTACTATTTTCAAATATTTATTCATTATAGGTACATAGTTATGATTATTGCAAGTTAGGGTTGTTGGTGAGTAGATCTAATTTGGTTGATAAGATTGATGAGATAGGTTGTTGTGATATTGATAAGATTGATGAGATAGGTTGTTGTGATAGGTTGTTTGGACATGTTATTGTGACAGGTTATTTGTACAAGTTTGGTGGATGGTTGATGCACTTGTTTATAGTACAGGTTGATGTATGGTACATGTTGGCACATGTTATTGGTACAGGTTGTTACAATTTGTTTGGTGTAGGCTAATTGGTACAGGTTTACAACAGTATATCTCACAGTGATAGTGTGACAATGGTTCCATCATTCTACTTATATTTCAGGGTGGTTGTATGGGGAAAGGATATGTGGTTGTAGATGGAGAACATAGGGAGTTGTAGCCTCCTTATGGTTGTAGCTAGAGAATTGGAGAGTTGGAGCTTCCCTCAGGTTGTAGCCTGAGAAACTAGGGGGTTGGAGCCTCCTTCTAATTGTAGTTGGAGAATTGGAAGTCGGTTTTCTCCTGCATTGGGTTTCCACGTAAATATTGGTGTACTGTGCATTGTGTGGATGT
>CBVK0100462115.1:0-12275 GCA_900067695.1 Picea abies
TAATGGAAGTTAATTTTTCAACAGGGGAAAAAATATCACCGAAGTCAACTCCTTCAACTTGGGAATATCCTTTCGCTATCTTTCGAGCTTTGAATTTCGCAACTTGACCTATAGCGTTCAACTTTTTCTTGAACACCCATTTTATACCGACGTAAATCCTTCCACTAGGTAGCTCTACCAAATCCCACGTCTCATTCTTGTGTAAGGATTCCATTTTTTCGACCATGAATTCCTTCCAAAGTTTACCCTCTATCAAGTTAACTGACTCCATAACTAACTTGGGCTCCTCATAAGTGGCAACTAACACAGATGCATAACATAAACTGGGTGGACTATACCTTTCATATTGTTTTCTTACTCATTCATACCTTCTTAGAACTAGATTCAATTGTTCCACTTCTTTGTCTGATTCAGTTGACTCATCTAAATCATATTCATCGTTCCTCAGCTCAAACACCACCTTCTCTAGTTCTTTCTCCATTTTAACCCCTTCAGACTTGGAAGTTCCACCAACTTACCTGAAGACGACATCTCGATTGTACATTGTTTTCCTTGATGCAGGATCCCAGAGCTTATATCATTTCATTCCATCCTTGTACCCAATGAAAACACACTTGACCATCTTGTTCCTCTTTTCCTTGGGAACATGCACAAATACATCATAGCCAAATACTTTGAGATGTGAAAGCAAAGGATTCTTACCAAACCATACCATGTATGGAGTCGATTCGAATAGCACTGATGAAGGAGACCTATTTACCTTATCCAGGAACGCTCACAAAGGTCCAAGAGCACCCGGAACGCTCACAGATGTCCAAGAGGATCCACAAAAACTCAAAATTAAAATATACCAAATGCTCTCAAAAATTCTATCAATGCGTAGAAATCGACAATAGCTTTCCAACAGCACAAAAATCACCTCAAACGGAGTTCGTATGAAAAAGATATGGTTGGTCAAAGTTTGGTCAAACCATGTAAAAGTCAAGGATGACACGCGTTATCACTGCAAGGGTGACACGTGGCACATGATCATACAAGTCATACAGGTGATGTGGCATGAAAAATTGGTGGATGATTTGGCAGATTGTACAATCCAAGTGGACTAATCATTTGTCAACATATGGCACAAGGGAACCAATGGGAAGCCACCACGTGGTGACCCCCCATTGGCCAATTATTGTTAGTGTTTACCAAAATTATGGGAGTCGATGGGGGTCAAACCCGTGGCCTCCCAAATCCTTAACAAACCTTTGTTACCAATATGCCACATAGTTGGTTCTTAACCATATATGGCGGAGAATTCATTTAACCTTTGTTAAAGGTTTAGTCGACAACAAAAAGGGTCGAGGGCTTATCCCTTGACCCTTGGTTTTGTTTAAATGTAATATAACCATGCGCAAAATCCATGGGGCACTAAAAAATTATACCATCAAAACTTTATATATAGTATATAGTTATAAACTATATAACAATAAAACAAACCAACGTGTGGATTATGGAGGATCAAACCCATAACCTTCGGGTTATATTCCGGAGGCCTAACCAATGTGCTAATGGAATCCCTTTGTTATGGGATTCCCCAACGATTTAATAAATCATTTTCCTATGAATTTGAATGAGGATTTTTATGGGATTCCCCAATGATTTAATAAATCATTTTCCTATGAATTTGAACGGGGAGTTAAGCCCACACCGTATATATATTGGGCATGATTCCCATGTTTGCATACATATCGAGGAGGTGTGGATCCTGAGATGGTATGAATCCTGAGGAGGAGGTATTGTACGGATTTATCTATTTGTGCGCTAATAAAATGCCAAGTATGATGTGTCTCGATATGCATGCCATGAGGTATATAGACTGCACCTAGGCAACTTTATACTCATTTTTCACGATTTTTCACGAGTATGAATTTGAGGTCTATTTTATGATCATAGGTCATTTGTAAAAGTCTTAGTCCAAATTGTCATTAATGAACGCCATAGTGCATCGTTTGGTGTGTAAAGAAGGTGTAATTGAGCCAGTTGGAAATTTGGTCGATTTTATACTCAAACTTATCAGAAATTCGAAAGGATTCTAATGGTGAACTCAATTTCTTCCTTTGAGTAGTGGAATTAAGAGAGTCCATTAAATTGGCATTTTGTAAGCCCATGTTGTAATGTAATTTGGTATTTTGATATGATGAAGGATAGTCATTCTATCTAAAGGGACTTTGAAGATGAAGTAATCAGTCATCCATATGTGTAATTTGAGTTCTTTTATTTTATGTTGTGTAATCTCAATAATCTACAAATTAATCATCAGTTTATGAGTTTTTGGATAAGAATCACATCGTCATTTTTTCTGCAAATCACCTCAATACGATCAATAATTAATTTTGAATCAAGTTAGATGATGAATGTATATATTTTAAAGGAATAAGTGGTGTCTAAGGACTTTCGGATCAAGTGGTATCAGAGCTAGTTTTGACATGTACTTGCAAGTTGTTGATGTGATGAGATCCAAAAGTTCTTTTGGTGAAGATATTGAAGACTCTTATCAAGAGGACAAGATGATTAAAGTTCTCATGAAGTTGAGGCTACAAAAGAATATTAATCGACAAATCCAGAAGGAGAATTTTGAGTTAAGGATGTAGTTGCAAACACTTGAGGAAGAGAAGCAGAGGTTGTAATATCAACTTATATGTCATGAGGAATTCCATAGCGGTATTTTTATGAGTTAAAAAGAAAGTTGTAGATTAGGAATCAAGTATTGGCACCATCAACATCAATACATGAATATTGGTAGGATGAGAATGCAAAGTCTTCGATGCAAAAGGGACTACCTTTTTCAAAATGCATGATCGAGAAAGATGACTCCTCATATTATTCTTTTTCCCGTCAAGATGGAGAATGCTCAAGGACAGTTGAAGAAAGGAGAACTTTAGATGAAGAAGCCCTTCGTAAACAATTAGTCTTACCTTCTAGTCTAGAGAAAGGTAACATGTGTAAGACATCTCCAGAGAAAGATGTGCATGCTAAAAGGGAAATGACGACATTTTCCACTGACAAGGCTGGTAAATGGTCTATGTATCCATGTGTTTCATGTGGAACTAGTAACCATGATATGGAGAAATGTCGAAGAAGACATTATGTGCAATATAAACCCTCCAAGAATAAGGCTAAAGGTAAATATAATTTCTCAAAGAAAAGGAAAAGGGGAAATGACAAGAAGAGATCGTGGTTCCAAGATCTACAAATTAATCATCAGTTTATGAGTTTTTCGATAAGAAACACATCATCATTTTGTCTGCAAATCACCTCAATACGATCAAGAATTATTTCTAAATCAAGTTAGATGATGAATGTATATATTTTAAAGGAATAAGTGGTCTCTAAGGACTTTTCGATCAAGTGGTATCATAGCTAGTTTTGACGTGTACTTGCAAGTTGTTGATATGATGAGATCCAAAAGTTCAGTTGGTGAAGATATTGAAGACTCTTATCAAGAGGACAAGATGAGTAAATCTTTCATGAAGTTGAGGCTGCAGAAGAATATTAATCAACAAATCCAGAAGGATAATTTTGAGTTAAGGATGTAGTTACAAACTCTTGAGGAAGAGAAGCAGATGTTGTAATACCAACTTATATGTCATGAGGAATTCCATAGCGATATTTTTCATGAGTTGTAAAGAAAGTTGCAAATCAGGAATCAAGTATTGGCACCATCAACATCAATCCATGAATATTGGTAGGATGAGAATGTAAAGTCTCTAATGCAAAAGGGACTACCTCTTTCAAAAGGAATGATCGAGAAATATGACTCCTCGTATTATTGTTTTTCTCGTCAAGATGGAAAATGCTCGAGGACAGTTGAAGAAAGGATAACTTCAGATGAAGAAGCCCTTCATAAACAATTAATATTACCTTCTAGTCCAGAGAAAGGTAACATGTGTAAGACATATCCAGAGAAAGATGTGCATGCTAAAAGGAAATGCCGACATTTTCCACTGATAAGGTTGGTAAAAGGTCTATGTATCCATGTGCTTCATGTGGAACTAGTAACCATGATATGGAGAAATGTCGAAGAAGACAGTTTGTGCAATATAATCCCTCCAATAACAAGGCTAAAGGTAAATATCATTTCTCAAATCAAAGGAAAAGGGGAAATGACAAGAAGAGATGGTGGTTCCAATATGGGAACAAGATACTCTTCTCTTATTGTGGTAAGAGTGGACATCAGATCGATAAGTGATGGAAACTTTACCCACACTTATGTCTGAAACAGAACCAAAAATATATAAAGGTACTTGCAAGAAGACAACCAACAACTCCAGATGAAGTTAATGGTATTACTAGAAGATTTGAGAAATAATACTTCCTAATGCTTGATCTTGGCAAAGTGATATATGAAGAGATTGAGGAATGGTTCATGGATAGTGGTTCATATCACCACATGATCGAGATGAGATCATTATTTATGATTTTCTCAGAGTCCGACATAGATTGCTATGTAGGATCTGGAACTAACACCAGACAACCAATAAGAGGGTATGTATATGTAACATTCCATCTCAAGTCGAGAGGATTTATGAGAATAGAGCATATGCTATATGTTCCATATTTGAAGGCAAACCTAATCTCAGTTGTGAAATTTGAAGATGAAGGTTATGCAGTTGCATTCCAAGATGACCATGTACTTGTGCATTTATTGCAAGCTACTCTAGACACAACAATAGTGCTTGGTGTTCGCAAAGAGAGGTTATATAGGTTATTGGGAAGACCTATAGTTTGGTCTAATGATTTCTTGGATTCCACATTAGATTTTGCATTAGATTCAATGTCAAATTCAACATCAGCATCAGAGGCATTGTTAGAGATAGGAAGTTGTGAAACTCCTTCCAGTACCAAAGGGAGGATGAGTCCATGAATAAATCATCCATTAGAAAATATTTCATTGTAAATATTTATATTTGTAAATGTAATATGATATGCATATGTAGATATATCCTAAATTTTATTAGAAGGCTTGTAAGCCACTCATTGTAAATTATAAGTGAGAGGAATTCTGTAAAATTTCTATATTGCCACCTTATATGTTGATAAGAGTGAGAGAAATTTTGTAAGAGAGTTTATATATTGCCATCTTACATATTGTTAGAAGTGAGAGGAGTCTCATTAAAATGGATCTCTAGATAGCCACCTTACATATTGTTAGAAGTGAGAGGAATCTTGCAAAAAGCGTCTTGTTATCAAATAAAGGGATACATATGGATTGAATTGTCTAAGTTAACATTCTTGATTCTGAAGTACTGAAGGAGATGGAACAGAAAGATGCAGGCATTTGGAACATGTAGATCAGAATCGAGAAGAGCATCAAAGTTATGTAAAACGTCCTAGAGTTGGTATAGGAGAAATAATCCTCTTATAAGAGGCATATAGATGCATGCTATAAGCATCTTTAAAATATTATGTCATGTTAATGTGGATGTATACCTTGAATGAAATAAAGTCAAGTACAGATGATAATAGTACATATCAAGTTGTTTTTCAAGACAAAAGAGTAATGGACAAGGAATTCATTTGAAGACTCCTGCATATACATCAACAATACAGGAACAACGAGTCCAAAAGGGAAAGGTATAAATCAACATTTGGCATGGTTTCATATTGACAAAGATAGATTATCTTCAGTAGAAGGATATGGGAGTGGATGTTGAAAATAAGATTAAGGTATTGAAGAGATTCGGTGAACAAGACTTTTGTTGTCAAGGAATCTATGAGCCAGAACCGGAGCTACATTTCATCAACGACAGTGCTAGAGGCTAGAGTCAGAGCCATATTTCATAAGCAAATAGAAGGACACTGATATAATGCATTAATCTAAAATCTAAGATGAAGACTAAGTTCCAAAATCTTTAGCAATATGGAAGACTCGAGAAGCTTCATCACTAAGTTACTAGATACAATAATTTTAGTAAGATGGAAGAGTGAGTTAGATTTATCATCACTAATTTTTTGGATACGTTTGGAGGTCCAAAAGTTCTTCAATGGGAAGGTGTGATCTAGAAGGATCCAGGAATGCTCATAGAGGTCCAAGAGGATCTGAAACTCTCATAGAGGTCCAACAAGATCCATAAAATATCAAATGAAACTCTCATAGAGGTCCAACAAGATCCATAAAATATCAAAATTCAAATACCCCAAATTCTCTAAAAAACAAATTCATCAATGCGTAGAGATCAACGATAGCTTTCCAATGGCGCAAAAATCGATTCAAATGTTGTTCATATACAAAAGATATGGTTGGTAAAAGTTTGGTCAAACCAGGCAAAAGTCAAAGGGAAAATTCAAGGGTGACACATGGCACATGATCGCACATGCCATACAGGTGACGTGGCATGACAAATTGGTGGATGACTGGGCATATCGTACAGTCCAGGTGGATTAATCATTTGTCGACATATGGCACAAGGGAGCCAATGAGAGGTCGCCACGTGGTGACCCCCCATTAGCCAATTATGGTTAGTGTTTACCAAAATTATGGGAGTCAACGAAGGTCAAATCCATGACCTCCCAAAGCCTTAACAAACCTTTATTACCAATGTGTCACACAGTTGGTTCTTAACCATATATGGCAGAGATTTTATTTAACCTTTATTAAAGGTTTAGTCAACGGTAAAAAGGGGTGAGGGATTAGCCCTCGACCCTTGGTTTCATTTAAATGTAATATAACCATGCGCCAAAGTCACAGGGGGATAACGAATTATACCATTCAAACTTTATATATATTATATAGTTATAAACTATATGACAATAAAACAAACCAATGCGTGGATTATGGAGAATTGAACCCGTAACCTTCAGGTTATATTCTAGAGGACTAGCCAATGTGCCAATGGAATCCCTTTGTTACAGGATTCCCCAATGATTTAACAAATCGTTTTCCTATGAACTTAGCATGTGTATTTGTCCATGGAGATTGCCTCATTTCATGAGAGACTTTGCCACATGTTGTGAGAACTGCTCTTTACACATAACATGATCTTTTCCATTTTGTCACCAAAAGTGGGATTGCAACCCTTTTATTTTTAAAGGAGAAGCATCTTTTAAAGAGGATAATAAAGTGGTTAAGCAGTTGAGCAAAGCCCAGAGACATAGCCCACCCAGGGTGAACTCTGTTAACAATTGGTGATTCCTTGTCCTTATAGTTGACTTCTTATCTCATGTTTTCTATGCTTCCTTATTTCCACAATTAAGTTGTTGGATGCATTAAGTAAATGGCACGTGAGAGTTAATAAGATTTTTTACCAAGATTAATTCAATTTGGATTCAAGCCTCTTAATCACTTCAATTTCACCTTTTTAACGCAATCAAGTTCAATAAAAACGATCTTAAATCTGACCTTTAAAGGAGTGCCATAGAATTGAGTAAAGATTGGTAACAAGGTCACCCCCGATCTCAGATCAAGTGGTATCAGAGCAGAATTGACGAAGATTGCAGGTGTTGAAGTTAATGGACAAGATGGTAAAAACATCGAAGAATGCATGGCTTCGTGATATCGAGGAAATCAATCAGACCCTTCAAGTAGAGAATGTTGAATTGAGGAGGTTTCTTCAAGAGTCTGAAGAGGAAAAGAAAAAACTACAACTACAACTACAACTACAAGCTATGAAGGAGAAAGGTGAAGAATGCTCTGCAACAAAGGAAACAAAGAGTTCATCTTGTGGCCATGGCAGGTATACTAGTGATGGTTCTTCTCATGATGATTTTGATAACTGCACATTTTGTCAGATGATAGAGGATGCTCTCCAGGCACCAGGGAGCCAAGGTGGTTTCCTAGAAAACTCATCTACAACTTCATCCAACCAGGAAGATGACTGAGTGTCACATACCATAATGGAGGTAAATGATTCTTCATGTTTAGTTCATTCCCTCATTGATGTTGATGCTACTTTTGGAATCTTTGAGCAACACACCAAGGGAATTGGCTTGAAGCTAATGAAGCAAATGGGATATAATGGAGGAGTCCTTGGAGCCAACGGCCAAGGAATTGTGGATCCCATCGAAGTGGTGGAATTACCTCGACATGCAAGATTGAGCTATGTCATAAAAGAGTTTGGATAATGCTCCAAAATTGTCGATGAAAGCAACTCCAAAACCCCAAAAGAAAGTGAGTCTTCAAGTGACGAGATCAAATCAGTGCAGGTTGAGAGCACATCATATCATTTTGATGATTGTGATTATGATTCATCTCCAAGGGGAGATGAGTGTCACAAAGGAGGAAATGAGGAAAGTTATCCTCACCAGACCAACACCAGAGACAACCAAACAAGGTATAAAAAGTCTCATTATTCAAACGTTCCTTTTGATTATAAGCAAATTGGAAATGATATGCAAAGTTTATGGCATAGAAAACCATGTACCTTTTGTGGTATGAATAAACATGTTGTTTCCAAGTGTCAGAAAATAATGGCTATGTACAAGGAGGTTATGGAAACCAGGAAGAAGCCAAAACATGAAGACCCTTTTCCACATGAGGAGAAAAGTAAGGGAAAGAAAACCTGGAAGAGGAAAAACCATTGCACCCATTGCAACAAGGGTTGACATCGGGAATCCACTTGTTGGACCCTCCATCTAGAGTTGATTTCCAAGAAGGACAAGAAAGTTGGGCAAGCACCTCTGAAGGAATCATCTAACAAACCAGCTCAGAAAGGAAGCCAACTACTGGAAGAAGGCCAGCTACCGAAAAAGAGACAGCTCGAGGAGAAAGACCCATTCGTCTTGATAACTGAAAGGATGGAAAAAAAATTTAAGTTAGTTGATAGTGGCCATCATTGAAAATCACTTGTTACTTCTAAGACCCCATAGAAGGGAACATTTGTAAAAATGATGAAATGTATAACATCACTTATTTATGCAACATGGTGATATTTTTGGCCTTTTGTTTTAGGTATAAAAGGGTATGGGTTCTGTTGTAAATTAGAAAGACATGTATAATATCATGATGTACACTTTTGGGGTCCAAAAGTCCTTTAGTGGGGAGGAATGATCCAGGAGGATCCAAAAGGACCAAAAATCAAATTGTTTGGAATCTAGTGAAAACTACAACAAGTTGAAGAGCTCGTTGCATGCTTTTTGTTAGTGTAAATGGCTCGTCAAATGAAGCTAGAATGAAGAAGATATGGCTAGTCCAAGTTGTCAGTCAACCCAGTCAAAGTCAAAGGGTGGCATCATCGTCCGTATTGTTGACATCAGTAGCTGACTATATAGAGATGACTCTAGCATGCTGATGTGGCAACATGAGAGGTTTCCATGTGTCATGCAGATTTGGCATTTTGGGCGGCCACATGGGCCTATCGACAAGTGTCACATGGCACCACCTAGGAGATTCCACGTGGAACCACCTAGGAGTTGCCATGTGGAAGGATGATAGTGTGATAGATGGTGTTAACATGGAAAACACCATGTGGCAGTACGATATGGATACATGGAAGCATGTCAAGAAGACATATGGCATGTTGATTGAACATGAGTGGCCAATAGAAAGGTGCCATGTGGCCTAATCAATGGGCCACGTGGAACTCTAGAAATTACCAATATGGGTCGAGAGCAAACATTTAAAAAAAATACCACTGGTCGACCAATCCGACCAACGACCCCCATTTTCCATCCCTAATCCATATATCGACGGCATTAAACCCGACAACTCCATTATATCTGGTCCTCGTTCAATAATGAATCTAGACCACACCCCATACCCGACATCTCCACATCCAACGGGAATCCCATGTCATGCGACAAGGCATTAAAAGGGATTGACATCCTATAAGAACCGTGCTTCCATCACATCAAGAAACGACGAGGGATTTTTTGGAAAATGGACCATGGGATATATGTGTTTCAATATAGTTAAGGAACTATATTAAAACATTTGGTTGGAACAAAAAAAGGTTGGACAGTCGCCCATGAGGTAATGTAATATACAAAATATTACATTTTTGTAATATTGTTGTAACAAGAGCCAAAAGAGGGAGGCCCGCAGGTTTGACCTTGGGACCTCCTCCCTAATATTAAACTCTATTACCAACAAACCAATGGACTTGTAGTTAAGTCTGTTCCATATTTTCAATTTTAAAATCAGCCAAATGCAGAGCTCAAGGGAGGACGCATGTGCCCAAAGGTCGTACAACGACACATAAACCAATGTAGACAAAGCAATTATTGCAAGTTGCAGGCATGCTTTACGAGGCAAAGAGCCCAACATGAACCTGGAGATGACTTCGTCCATTTGAGATTATTTGACAATCATTCTTAACCGATTTTGTGCCACGATCGCAATGACAACGTCTATTTCTGCATTAGAGTTGTGGATCAGAAGGATTGTGACAGAAAACCCAATGTAAGCATGGTGATTTTGTAAATTTGGTTTCTTTATGATATTTTGCAAAAGATGTATGCATGTTATAGATTTTGATGAGTGTGGAGTGTTGCAGCAAGGCAAAAAGACCTGATCTATTGCAGGGAAACTCATCATATTATCCTTTGCATGCAAAACCAAGGTGGTGTTAATTATGATTGAATTTTATCAACAAATTCAAATAGGACAGTTGCTTTCCATTGTAAAAGAGTCCTTATTATGCCACAGTTTGTGAGAGATCATCCTTCATCAGAAAATATCGTCTCTTATGGAAGAGACATTGTCATTTGTTGTGAGAACTGAAATCCTTTGTATTGTGAGAGGAGAATTATTATTGCCACTGATGTGAGAACTTTACCTGTGTATTTGTCCATGGAGATTACCTCATTTCATGAGAGACTTTGCCACATGTTGTGAGAAACTACTCTTTACACATAATATCACATCTTCGATGTTGTCACCAAAAATGGGATTGCTTCCCTTTTATTTGTAAAGAAGAAACATATTTTAAAGAGGAGAATAAAGCGGCTAAGAGGTTGAGCCAAGCCCGGAGATGTATCCCACCTGGGGTGAACTCCATTAACAATTGGTGATTCCTTGTCCTTATGGTTCACTGCTTATCTCATGTTTTCTATGCTTCCTTATTTCCGTAGCTAAGTTTTTGGATGCATGAAGTAAATGGCACATGAGAGTTAATAATCTTATTTACCAAGATTAATTCAATTTGGATTCAAGCCTGTTAATCACTTCAATTTCACCTTTTTAACACAATCAAGTTCAATTAAAATGATCTTAAATCTGACATTTAAAGGAGTGGCATAGAACCGAGTAAAGATTGGTAACAGGGTCACCCTCGGTTTTAGATCAATATGACATAGTAAATATTTAAATTGATGTAAAGTTATATATGGGCGCCAAAGGATCGAGGGCCTATCCCTCAACCCTTGGCTCTTGGTCTTCGCATACACCATATGATCAACACCTAGCGCGAAGGAGGAGCTAGCACACATTCTAGCGGGAAGTTTTAATGACCATATGTTATGTGTATTATAACAAATAACAAACACCTAAAATTTAATATGGAAGTTTAACGTTATAGTTATAATGCATGGTATATATGCCAAAGTTTCGGGGGCAGTTGAAATATATATGTTATATATAGTAAAATGTTGCGTTCGATAGGAATAGAACCCACGACCCACCTACCATGCAACAACTTAAACAACCTCCACTATCCAACATGCCAAGGATAAGGCTTGTTAAAACACACCACTTTATTTGTAATTAAATGAAGTTGCAAAATGCCTATAATTAGGATTTGGTTAAAAAACCAACCAATTGTAATTAAACATGCCATAAATTTCAGGAAGAAGGTTAGAGGAGTGGCCTATTTAACAGCACACACCCCAAGGGAAAAGAAAACACCATTTTAGGCATATTTTAGTCTTGTAAAGCGTGTCAAGAGTATGAAAAGTGTGAGGCTACATCGTAAAGCGTGTTGGGGTCACCTTGATGGAATGTCAAGTATTTTATATCATTTTTGCACTATTTTCCACCAAGAACTCAACGGTACACTATGTTTCTTCATTTGAGCAACATGTAAAAAGGTCATTGTAAAGCACGAGCATTTGAGCATTAATAAAAGAAGTATTTATTGGAAGTGGACTCATAGAGGTAGTCCAATTTGGGTGAACTCCGGTTTTTTTTCAACTTGTGTATGTGATTATATGATTGTTATTCATTTCAAGTTCAATTATTTGCAAGTCATTTATCATTAAAGTGGAATTGGCTAAATACGTATTTCACATGTAATTACAAAATGGTCAAGTGATCATTTTATTTCGAAGATCAAGTAGATGTTTATGTGTATTTAAAA